>JABFOV010001555.1:0-24476 GCA_022817685.1 Aradophagus sp. ZL-2020
GCGATCCTCTTGGCCTACGGATTCGTCTGTTAGTACGAACGTTCACGCTTGGAGAGACACAGTGTCTAGATCAGGGACAGTCCGCGGGTTATAAGAGGAAGCTCTAGGTGGAGGGTTGAGGTGGTGGGAGGTAGAGGGAGAAAAATGACGGTAAGGGTAGGTGGAGGGGTGGGTGAATGAAGGAAAAGAATTGATGTGATGGAGGAAAGGAGGGGATGAGGAACAAGTAAAAGTTTCAAGTCCATTGGCGCATAATGTTGGAACTCGACCCGAAGACGAGGAAGAAGATGGGACTCGGGTTTTGAAGGAAACGGTGGGTCGCGGTGGTGAACGCCCCGGTTATTGATCGGGCCAGCGCGCACATCGCGGCACCGTATTCGGAGTCTCGCATGCCGCGTTCGCCTTTCCTTCTCGTCGTCGTCCTTTTCTTCGTCACGACGCTACCGCATCCAACGATGATCTCGCGTCACGTTGACGGATTGTTTGATTACCGTGACGAAATTTTATGCGGCCTTGCACTTGAGAAACATCCTTTTGCTTTAAGAGAATGATCGTCTCGGTATAGAGTCAAGTAGGATTGAAAAGATAAATACTCGATTGAGACAAAAATTGTATTTATGTAATCATATATAATTGTATACGTGTTGCATATGTGCAATTATATTTAAACTTATATGTAGTCATATGAGAATATATATATGTTGTATAAATACAACTGTATACAATTTTATATATATATTTTTTAGAAGAACTTATGTATAAAGGAATATATATATAACTCTAAATGTATCGTTTTTCTTTTTCACTTCTTTACTAATTCATACATTTTCTTGTTAATCCGACTATTTATTTGATCACGTTTGATCGTTTGTTTACCTTTATTTATTTACATTTCCAACCCAGTTTCAACTTTTTGCAGTAAAGAATTACAGTCAAACTCGTGACAACTTTTCCACAGTTCATCGATCTGAACAAAAGTTGCTGTAAATCTGTTAATCTTCGTCTAGACGGAACCACTTTCGCAACAACGTGAAAATAGACAAATTTTTATTGTCATATGACATTTTGTTTCAACATTTATCGACCGTAATGATAATTAGTTTTAAATCACCCCTCGTTGAATTTTAATTATAATGACGTTTGATAATAATTAACGAAGAAGTTTGTAACGTTTTTTGCGCAAGCAGGTATATATATATATATACACAATGAAAAGCACTTGATGCACTTTTGTTTTGTTTCCTACAAAAACCGAAACTTTTAATAACAGCCACGTTTAACTTCTCTTTCTCCGGTTTTTGCTAAATGATGTTTTAAATAGCAGCCTGAAACTTGCATTTAGGTCATACAAATATAAAATGTATATTATTGTTTTCCTATACGAAGAGCTTAAAACATGTCGAAGACATTTCTGGTCGGCTTTTTTTTATTTAAATGGAAATGTGTCGAATGTTTAGATCGAACGAAAATTCCAACGATTACCAACTTAATAGGAATGGATTGAAATTTGCATATAAACTAAATATGATTTACGAGCGACCTCACGCAACGCTGCAATTTTTTTATCATATTTTGAAATGAATAAATCTATAACTGAGATTGATGAAGTGATGGTTTCATGTTCAATTTTACTTTTTTTTCTAATTATGCATGCAGGCTGAATTAACCCCCTTTTTTCCATCGCGAAATTGCACATGAAAATCTTTGACAATGAGGTATTTAAAATAATTACGTTGCGAGAAGTTTTCAAAATCAAAACTTTTTTTTTTTAAAGTAAATGTCTTAATTTGTGTTAAAAATTCAATGAAGTTTTTTCTTACTTAATTCTTTACATTGAAACACTTCTCCAATCACTTTAAATGTTTCATTTTTTTTACCCAAGTGTTTCCGGTATTAAATATTTAATTACTTCATTAAAATAATCAAAAGAAAACAAAACATCTCTATCAAAACTTATGAAAACATCATTAGATATCAGTTATAAATCAAATGAACACAGATACGAGTCATAAATTTTTTCGCGTAACATTTCATTTGACCATCGCAGTCGTTAACAAGTTCGCCCATCAATCGCCTCGCAATTCAGTCAACATCTCGCCGCGTGACACAGATAGTCCAATTGACACGATCATGCAAGCGCGTATCGCGGCTGAATCGCGGCCGACGAGTTTCGGTGTCGATGATCCAATTGCCGGGGTTTTTGGGTTAATCGAAAGCTCCTCGACTAACGATCGTTAGGCCGTGATTTCAGGCGCGGCGAATCGAATAATGCAAAAGGCAAACGGCGCTGATCGAAAGAAATTGACCGGACTGATTTGCAAAACAAACGCCCGTGCTTCGCCGTGAACCGTCGCGCCTCAACAAAACGGCGAACTTCGACTTCGATCGCCGCAATTTTTTCTTCTCCTCTTTTTCTCTTTTCCTTCCCCTTTTATTTCTCGGCAGATAAAATAGACGGACTGGAATTCGAAAGATCAACTAGGAGTAATCATTTTCAATCTAGAATTCGTATTGAATTGTGACAAATGAACGGCTGAGAATTTTTCATTTGTTCGATGAACTGTAAGAAAAAGTTGGTGCATTTGAAGGATGGAGGCGGTAAGATTAAAGAGGAACTTTACGTGAAGTTGAGTTTTAATTGTCACGTAATATTTAATCGAATCTACTAAAAATTTAATATCAATATACCCTATTGGGTATCATTTGGTTGATTTAATCGAAATTTTGATTGATCAAACAAATCTTTTTCTCAGTGTAATGATTGATAAAGTTGAAACGTAACTTTACAACAGATTAACTTTAAACTGAAAAGAGTTTTCTAAATAAAATTTATTTAAATAATAGACTTTACTATTAAAGTAGTTACTTTTACTATTAAAAAAAGTTAAAACATTTTCCATGTTCTATTTTACCCAACTATTAAATTATATTTAATTTGTGTAAATTTTGAAAAAATAATAATAAAGAAACATAATGAATAACGTAAAAATAATGATAATAAAAGATCAAATCAATTTCATTAAAATCTATGTATTTTTCATTTATTGATGAAAACTCTAAAAACGGGGTTGATTTAATCATTTTCGAAGCAACAATTGTCACGTAGTGTTGTGTACATAACGTTGAACATTCGGAGTGCGATGTTTCAATAACGCGAAATGCGATACAACGCTTCCGTGTAGTGTGTTCTGATATGTACATTTTTTATAAACACACAGTCGTACATAGACTATCGATTGCGGTATTATGCATTACTTCGAATTACAGAGATTAAATTTCACAGTGACAGAATTACTGTTCGGTCCATTAAAATGTTTCTTAATCAGTTTTCACTTTTGTAAGCATGTCAAATACAGTTTCTTATTAAAAAGGAACAATCATTATCAACGTTTTATTCACTACTTAAATACAGCAATAAAAAAACATTTTTTAGGGAAAAAACAAAAAATTGGGGGAAAAAATTTAATTCTACATTGAATCATGGAAAACTTTCTGTTTTAGACATCAACATCAAAAATTAATATGAAATATTATCTTCTTATCTTTTAAGTAGAAAATATAGTGAAACCATTTAAATTTTACAAATTTTAACCAAGTAAAAAAAAAACTTAAATTCGACCAGAAGTTTCTTATACAAAGTTTGCACTCAACCATTCATCCTTCAAATCCTTTTTTACCGGAAATATTTTAAATTGCAAAATTTCACGAAACGATTGCTAACGACCATTTTGAACGCCAACACGACCTTCAAAAGCTTTTGTCCCACCCGACAATGCTGTCTAAATTTACATAGTAATGGCTCAATAATCGAAGCACGCGCATTCTTTGACCGCTTTGAAATGTCCTTCAAGTCGTCGTCCTTTGGTAATTTAACAAATTTCCACCGATATCATTATCCATAGCAATTGGCCAATCATTTCCTTGACATCGATCAATTTCGCGGTGTTGAAAAGGGATCAGAAATGGAGAGGGGTAATGGAAAAAAGGAAATGAATAATGAGAAAATAAAAGAGGAAGATTACCCTGTTAACCTTAGAATCAAGATTAAATAAGTTATTTTTCACAAGTACGATTTAAGTTGTAAAAAGTAATTTAGTTAAGCTACTTCACCGACACGATCTTATTTTTCTATATATATTTCATCATTGTAATCAATGGAATGCTAGTAGCAATTTGAAAATTTATATTGTAAAAACGCGATTTTTCTTAACAATATTTCAAAGATCTCGGTTACAAAATATAGTACTAAAATTTAAATACAATGCTTATAATAAAATTAAAAAAATGTCATAACAGTGATATAACTTTATAAAAACGAGTCAAAAAATAAAATTAATACCAATTCTCAATTTATCAATCGACGTTATTTTTGCTCAGCAAGAGAAGTGAATTTTCGTAAACAAATGGCACAGGGGTGGCAATGAAAGCGCGGGCTTACTATTTTCGAATGAATTGCAACCACGAAGAATGACTAGTGATGAAATGTCGCCGATGGGAGAAACGCGTCGGAAAAAGCCTGCATTGGAAAAATACGCGTCGTCGGCAATGAGATAACAACACGATTTGGCCTCGTTCGCTCGAGCACTCTCTATTCCGTTGATTAGAGCGCGGCTCACTGAGTAGTCGTTGCGTCTATGCTTTCGCATTAAAAGGTCAATGCGACGTGTCACGCTTACCTCGCTTGTTATTAGGCTTGTCGTTACGTAAATCATTGATGGAAAAATTGACCTAGGTCGGGTATTGGCGTATTGGCGAATTACATTTAATGAGAATAATTGTATCGTTGTTCTACTAGTTTTATTTTTTTAAATAAAAGTTAAAGTAGAATAATAAAAAGAAAAAAGAAATAGTTAAGGTAATGATACATACTGATTAAAGTCGCCAAATTTATGGTTAAATTTGTTAATAATTTAATCAATTTTAAATTCGTTGATTAATCATGTATGGAATTTCACTGTCAAGACCCTTCATAAATCAAAACGTCACTAATTTGTGTTATAAAAAGAAAAGAAAAACTTCAAAGTGATGAACGCAATTTATAAAAACAGTGCAATAATTTTCACCGTAAATCCGTAGAACAAGAAGACGAGGTGTAAAACGGATTATCGCGGAAATACTCAAACTAACAAGCTCTTGTTACGAAAGTGTCATTGTTGTGTCGAGCCTCGTCGTTCCTTCGTCATCGGAGTTGATGAGTTTTTTCCATATTTTTTTTTGTTTTTTTCCAGGCACATGTGTGCCTCCGAGGTGTGGCGCGGCGTAAGACGAACCCCCGAGGGCGCGATGCGTCGCGCTGCCCTATTTCGTTACTGGGTCATTCTCGTTAACCCCGTCGAGGTATACGAAAAATCTTTGCGTGGTCGATATTTAGCAACCTTTTTAACGTCCATTTCAGTCCTTATCAAGACCTTTTTCGAGTCTTTGCAAAATTTTTACACAAAAGCTAGAAAATAATCAGTAAACAAATAAATAAATAAAAAAAGTGAAGAAACTTTTAAAGGAATTTGCTACATTTCACAGTTTAACACAATTATAAAATAAGTGACAAGTTATGTTACTCACTATTTATTTAAGTTCAAATTCCTTAAAAAAAAGAAAAACACGTTACAGATTTTACGCACGTATGCCAAGATGGTTTTCATATCAAGAATCAACTATTTTATTCAAAACCTACAAGTCAAAAGTCTATTTTTTATATTTTTATTGTTAATTTCTGTTTTTATTTATTTATATATTTACCTTTAACAAGAATATTTAGGAATACTTAAATTATATAAATTAAGAAATACAAATTGTAAAAAAAGAAAAGTAAAAATGAGTATTGATAACTAGACGTAAAGGTTCGGGCCACTCAAAAAAGAAAAAAAACGTGAAATAAGAAGCACGAACTTGTTGCTCTTAATTTTCATCTCGACGTATCCCACGTACGTTCATAGAAAAAACATGTAATTATTTAAACGCGACTTTTGTTCCCCACGACTCTTCATTAAACGATCGCAAAAACGACTTTCTTGCGGGACGACAAGAGGCAAATTGTGGCAGGGCAACGGACGGCTGACGTTAAATTAGGCTACACTACTTAAACCGAGAGATCTCGTCAGCTTTCCTCCCTCCGTCATTCTCGACCTCGTGTTTCATCGTTAAAAAATAAAGATTGATCAGTTATATTGGAACCAATCAATTCATATTACGAATCACCGATTATTGTTGAAATTGTTATTGTTACTTAACATTTTTTGTTTACGCTTAAAAAAAAGGAAAAATATTTTTCTAAAATTTTATTGACTATCTGTAGAATAATTATGATAATCAAAGTAAAGAATTAGTGAAATTTCATTTTGAAAAATTGTTTAACAATAAAATGAAAAGCTAGTATAGATGCGATAAAATTGCTAATTTCAACATAGATTTAAGATTCGATGGAACATTTGCCCGGCAAAATTTATTGTCATAAAAACAAAATTCGTATAATTTTCTTCAATTAATTGTAGTCGAATTGAAGAAGTCAATCTATCAATCGATCAAAAAGCAAAAAATGTTCCCCAGATATTCGGTCTACGGAGACCAATGACTCGGTAATAACAACACTGGTAATTGTTCGTGACTCGATTGGAGCACTCAGCCTTGCATTCACGATTTGAATACATTTCATTAAGTCTTGCAAACCTACTGGTAAATGTAAGTGCCATTCACTGTAACGAAAAGTTCGTCATCTTCGATACTCGAGATTCATAAGTTCGATATTTCCGTCAACCTTTACATCCGAGTAGAGGAATAGACGAAGTATGAAAAAAGGCAAGAAATAAACGGTAATTTCATTTGAATTGTCGACTGATTGTACATGGAGAAAGTTGATGTAATAAAAAAGGATAGCTTTGTAAGGAAAAGGTGGTTAGTTTTCAAAATCAAAAAACGATATCGTACAATATAGACTATAAAATTCCCAGCATGCTTATTGGTCGAAATAAAGCAGACCAGCAATGTCATTGGCTACAGTTAGTTACGATATGATATCGCAAACCTTTTACTGTATGAAATTGTGTACGTTACTACATACGTTGTGACGGTTACAATATGGTTTTCTCAGTGTAGGGATATTAAAATTTCTCTTAAAGAAAACAATCTTACATTTAAAATTTACACATTTATCTATCGATTTGTCTTTAGGAGTACGTGAAACGGTACCATGGACAGAAGATGGGTGCTTTGGAGCCTCACGTGTTCGCCTTGGCGGAGGCGGCCTATCGTTCCCTCCAGGATACCGACTCCAACCAATCGTGTGTGATCTCAGGTGAAAGTGGCGCTGGCAAGACGGAAACCACCAAGTTCATCCTCCAGTATCTCTGCTCGGTGACGATCAACGTCGACACTTGGGTTGAGCAACAGATCCTCGAAGCCAACACCATCCTCGAAGCTTTCGGTAATGGATAAATTAAGTGCGAAAGATCGATAAGACGTGGCACGTCATTTTGCCACGTTGGTTCTTCAACTTTGCGCCTACTGATTACTCGGCCGGATAATGCGGCCCGGATATTCACACCAGCGAAAGAGATGAATTTAATTATCCGATGATAGGAAATTGACTTTCGCGTAACTGGGTCAGGTTCGGTTCTCGGATCGAAATGCTCTATCAGCTTGTTCGATTGCTATCGCTTTGGAATTATAAATTGATGCAGATTTTTATGCAGCAGAAGTTTGTTATGAATTTTTTATTGCAATTGATTCGTTTTATAACTTTTCAAAAGCAAAACAACAAATAACAGTTTCTTCACCATTACTTCTTTATTTCTCTTTGAAATTGAAATGTTTGACGGGTTGAAAATTTTAATAGTTTGTATATTAAAGTATCAATTAGGAATATTTGCGCTGATTTTATTAGTATAGTTGTTCTCTAGTAAATTCGTATCTTTCAATTATTTTGAAATTTCAAAAATATTAAAATATGAGAAATAAGAAAAGATATAATGGACTTTCATATTACAATATGTTTCTGTTTCAACACAGGCAATGCCAAAACGGTGCGAAACGACAACAGCTCTCGATTCGGCAAGTTCATGCAGGTCTGTTTTGACAATAAATGGATGATCAAGGGGTGCATCATCCAGGATTACCTTTTGGAACAAAGCAGGATCACCTTCCAGAGTCCCGGGGAGCGCAACTACCATGTCTTCTATCAATTAGTGGAACACGCGAACCGCGACAAAGAGTTCGCCGAGCATTACAAACTGAAACCCGCGAGCCAGTACAAGTACCTCAACCAGTCAGGCTGTGTCACGATCGACGGGATCTCCGAAACTAAGAAATTCGATTCCTTGAGACTCGCGTTCAACGTCCTCCAAGTTCCCAGCGAAATGTGCGATGGTATTTTCCGCGTGCTGTCGGCAATTCTTTGGCTGGGTAACTTGAACTTCGAGGATGTAGATGGCGAAAAGTGCGTCCTGACAAAGGAAGACTTGGAAATAGTGGAAACTGTCGCACCTCTTTTAGGTCTTCAAGTAGAAGATCTAACGAGGGTGGTTCTGGAGAGGCAGATCAATGTTAGAGGTAACATCACTGAAATACCTCTAAAGGTTCAAGAGGCTCGAGAAAACAGGCATGCCATGGCAAAAGCTTTGTATTCCAGAACGTTTGCCTGGCTGATTAATCATATAAACAACTGCACGAACCCTGGTCAGGATATATCTAGGTTTCTTGGCATCCTCGATATCTTTGGATTTGAAAACTTCTCGGTCAACAGTTTCGAGCAGCTTTGTATCAATTATACTAACGAAAAACTGCATAAGTTTTTCAACCATTATGTCTTTGCGTTGGAACAGGAACTGGTAGGTTTGATTTTATGTACAAGAAATCTGCTAAGATATGAGAAATAAAATTGTTTATAAAAAATGAAAATTATTGCTAAAACTTTTTATAAATGTTTGAACAGTCTTAAGTTGAATTAACATATTATATTAAGTAATCAAGCTAATATAATTGAATAAAGACAAATCAGATCAATGAAGTATTGTGTTAACACGGTATTAAATTAAATTAAAGTGGTTTGGTATTAATGACAAAGGTACCATACTACAAATATTATTGTAGTGATAGTATCTTGTTGATATGATACAATATAGTACAAGATGCTAACTCTGTTGAAACAAAACAATTTATTAAATTTTATTCATTGCTCAATTTCTGTATTAATACATTCATCTTCAAACAAAAATATTCAATTAACTTCTCTTGCACTAATTTTCCAGTACCGTCAAGAAGAAATTCAATACTCTCATATCACCTTCACTGACAACACCCAGTGCCTAGAACTTATTGAAAAGCCACCGCGTTGCGTTCTAAAACTGCTAACCGAACAATGCCACATGCCAAAAGGCTCCGACTTAGCATATCTAACTAATCTACACTCAGAATTCGAAACCCACCCTTGCTACTTAAAAGGCGATGACCGAAGGAAATGGGAGAAAGAATTCGGCGTGAAACATTATGCAGGATGCGTCAGTTACGCTGTAGAAGGATTCGTTGACAAGAACCGCGACGTCCAACAGGACGTATTTTTTGACTTCATGTCAAGAAGCACAAATGAATTTGTACAAGATATAACAGTTTATCAAGATCTTCTCGGTTGTACACTTGGTCGCACAACTGGAAACGCAACGAACATGTTACGAGGAACGGTCAAAGGAAAACCAACCCTTTGTGATTGGTTTAGGTACCAACTGCAAGCGCTTGTGGACGTTTTGCAAGCCACAACGCCGTGGTACGCGAGATGCATCAAGCCGAACATGGACAAAATCGCTAATTATTATGATGAGAAACTGGTGCTAGATCAACTCAAGTACCTTGGAATGTTGGACATCATTAGGATCAGAAAAGAGGGCTTTCCAATACATCTTATGTTTCAAGATTTCATTTCTAGATATCGTTGTTTAACTAAAGAACGTGCTTCGTTGCCAAAAGATGAGAAGGAAGCGGTATCTCGTCTTATCAGTACCATGAACGCGCCAGCCACTGAATGGCAAATCGGAAAGACCAAAGTCTTTTTGAGAAGGTGCGTTCACGAGCCACTAGAGGACGCTAGGAATAAAATTGTTACGAGTAATGCTATCATTATTCAAAAGGTGTGGAGATCGTTTGTGTTGCGACGTGGTAAGTATTTAGTATTGTGTGAAAACATTTTTTGCAAGGGAAAAATTAGAATGAAAAAAATTAGTATGCATATGGTAAAAGTTACATGTACGTTTCAAGTGTAAAAGTTGTTATATTATGTAATATGTATTGTTATATTACATATTGTATCAAATATGTTACAAGTATTGTATTAGGCATGTCTAACATTTCACGATAATAATAGTAATAGTTTAGGTTTTCCCAAGTACATCTTACTTTTACCATATAATCCGAAAAAAAGTTCTATTAACAATTTTGCACATATTCATAACTCCTCACTACCTGAAAGTATCCACTCCATTCAGAAAAGGTTGATTATTTCATAAACTCCTGTTCGGCGGCTAATTGCTTTTATACACTCCATTATTGTTATTAGCATATACAGTAACATCATTTTAATTAAATTAAAACTTAATAACATACTCCGAGCAGTCTATTTTCCTGAGTGTATAAATAGTTAATTAGATATGTTTTTCCAACTGTCATTCATATCATTTTTATATTTTTTTAACTATATATTGTTATTTTTTTCCTTTTTCAATAAACGTTGGAAATATCATACTCATTCTTATACCTTAATCGAGTAATTTTAATTACTTGATATGTTTCATTTAACTTATCACGTCGTTAAAAAACTTGGCTATAAAAATAATTGCTCGTCTTCAACTCGTGAACAGTATATACGCTATATTTGAACTGTCCTCAAAGATTGGCGATAAACTTTCATCTAGCCCCTCTTTCCAGAAGTAGTTTAGCTTATGAATAACGAATTTGTTACAGAATACAATCGTATCAGAGATGCCACCTTGAAGATACAGCACGCTTATCGCGGTTGGAAGCTGCGAATTTTGTTTATCCGGAAGCGACGGGCCGCCATCGTGATTCAGTCGCACTTACGAGGCGCTTTTGCACGGGAGGTTGCTGCAGCTTTGCGTGAAATGAGACGTGTCGATGAGGAAATGCGAAAACGAGAGCGTCTTGAGGAAGAAAGGAAGGCAATGGAGGACAAAAAAGCACTTGAGGAGAGCCAAAGGTTAGTATATTACATCATTATTATATATATATTAATATTATAATATGTTATAAATATATAACATGTAATAATATATATGTAATATTTATTATTATATATAATATTACAATTTTAAATGACGTACTTGCGTTAGCTTTTCCGCGTTCCTTGTCCCATGTTACTGAAACTTTTCTATTTGATGTTATATTTAATAAGTCGTTTGTCTTGTAGCACGCAATACAACGGTATTGTTGGAATGGAACCGGGGTAAGTTCAAAGGCCCGCGGCTCGTTTCAATAATTAATCATTAATTATGTACAGTTTATAATTTAATTTGTGCTTTGAGATTTTCTCTTTTATTTAAATGTATAAATAAGTAAACCAACGAAATAAAAATAATTGATGAAATTGTGATTGAGATTTGCAATTTATCTAATGATTTTTGTTAGTTTTTTCGGTCTGTTGATAGCGAATATAATATTCGTGATCAATGCATCGAAAACACCATTAGGTAAAAAAAAAACCTCTCTTGATTTCATCAATAGTTTTTGCTTTTTGTTCGTGTGAATACATTATTTATCATCAATTCATCGAGTCTGAATGCTGCAGTTTTTATTAATAATAAAAAAAATTGTATTAATTAAATTGATGTTAAGTCGAATTTCGCAGCATGAATAATGAATAATTTAACTAGTAGCTTAGCTTTGATAGGAAATAATATATTTACAATTTTTTAGCCACTTGCTTTGATATAAATTTTATTTTTACTAACTTTAAAATTTATCAATGTTTGTAAATATTACTACAATTGAATAATTAAATCAATATGTTTTGTTTTATTATACTTTATTATAATTTTTGTTTACCGGTGAATATTAGCAGCTTCATGCACAACCTTTTTTCTCTTTTTCAAAAATAGCAACTTCTATTCTTATCAAAATCAAAGAAATAATCTCATCAAACTGGATTCTAGCTACAATTTTTAATCTGCAATTGCAGGAAAGCACAGGAAGAAATCGCAGCCTTATCTCAAATAGCCGAGCAGTTGAATTCCAAAATGGCGACCACCGAAATTCAATCTGTCGATTTGGACAATCTGTTTTCGTTTTTATCAGACGTACAATCGACCAAGAGCAACCAGATCCTCGAGGAAATTGGCGAGAAGATGAACGAATTGGTCGAGGATTTGGACGTCGAACTGGAAACTGTGATTCAAGAAGAACTGAAGATGAAGGCCTCGAGATCGATGGAAGCCAAGATGGCAAACAATATCGAAGAGCAGCGAGCAAGCACCGTGACGAAGCTCGGACAGCCAAGTCTCCCAGAGCCAACAGAACCACCGCCACCTCCGCCACCATTACCAACGGCCAATGGGGTAAAAAGAGAGTCCAGGTTGGGTGCCAATGGGGAGCCTATTTACGAATCCGTGTTACCAAGAAACGAAAATGGTCCGGCTAGTCCTGTCCTAGTGAATGGAAACGCGAACCTTGTGAATGGAGACATTAATGGTACCACCCCATCGTCACAAATTATACCTACGAAGGTAGTTAAGGAACAACCTGCAGCGAACCCACCTGAGTCTACGAATGCTGTGAATCAAAATAATAACAATATGCATAACAACCATGTGATACAACCACCACAACAGTATCTGAATGAAACGAATGCAAATCATCAGAAGGAGCAGGTAAAGCAGCAAGAGCAGCAGCAGCAGCAGCATCAGCAGCATCAGCAGCAGCAGCAGCAGCAGCAGCAGCAGCAACAGCAACAGCAACAACCGCAACAACAGCAACAACAACAACGACAGCAACAGCAGCAACAACAACAACAACAACAACGACAGCAACAACAAGAGGTACAGCATCCGGAGCGAGAGCAACGTCGCAAATTCCGAGTGGAAAAGAAACTGATGGAGTTAGAGGAGAAGAAAGAAGTTCCGGAAGGTGAAACCTATCATGATATTGTTGAGTTTGCGCAAAACTATTTCAATAGTCATGAAAGGTCTCCGGAAGGTACTATTATGGCTACACTGACACGGAAGTCCCGAGGCAAAAGCATGGAGTATGTACCGAAGTATGAAATGGTTACGTATTACAAAGGATCGTCCATTCCAAATTCTCATATCCATATGTATGACCCGGATAACGTCAATGTGGCTTGTTCTGTATTCAGGGTGAGTGTGACGTTTGATTAAATAATGGAGAATGTGTTGAAAATTGAGTTGCTAAAATAAATTTTGTAGATGGCATGATGGTGCTCAATATTTAATTCAAATAAAATTAATGACTTTTATCATGAGTATGTGTCTAGAGTATGTTTTTAGGACCAACAAAATATATACTCTGTTTTGTATAACAAATATTTTTTTTATAATTATTTGCAAACTCTTGCAATTTGTTGATAAATGTACAGAATTTATTTGAACAATTTTTAAACATTACCTAATTTTCAACAGGACTTATGCAAATATTTGCGAGGCGAAATGAAAATGGAACAAGAAATAGCTACCATTCAAGGCATAATAGGCTACGGGATCGAACGAGAGGAACTTCGAGATGAAATTTTAGTCCAGTGTATGAGACAGGCAACTAACAATCCGAACGCCGAATGGTCCGAACGTGTTTGGTTGTTACTTTGTCTAGCCATAGTTGCTTTCCAACCCAGCAAGTTGCTGTACAAGTATTTTGTGTCTTTTTTGAAAAAGAACTTGGCTTTGGAAGGAAAGCTTCGCCAGTATGTGCAGTGGTGTATTGACAACTGCAAAAACACGAAAGTGTCTTGCAGACAATACCCTCCTTCAACAGTAGAAATAGCCGCGATGCGTCGATTGGGAACTATCGTTTGTCGATTCTTTTTCCTGGACGGTAGAACCAAAGCTATTGACGTTCATCCAACTGACACAGCGGCAGACGCGGTTGCCAAACTTGCAGAAAAATTGGGCTTACGGTCCTTGGAAGGCTGGGCTATATATCAGTGTCGACCTGATGGCGAGGAACACGTTCGAGCACACGATTATTTGTATGACGTCATCGCAGCTTGGGAGATGTGAGTCGAATACTAATTATCTGAGTGCATTTTGTTGAATCAATTAAAAATATGTAATACAAACTTCAAATTGTGGATAAATGTTGGTGTTACTGCACAAACGCAGAATTTAGAATATAAAAATAATTTAGAGTTCTGATAAAAATTATTAAGACCAGCATACAAAAATGAAAAATAAACTTTCGGCGATTAATGTTAATGTTTAGACTATCTATTGGTTTGTTGATTACAGGAAACAATGTAAATTAAACATGTCGCAAACTGGCTTTTCAACCCTTCGTCGAAGCAATAATCCAACTCTTGGCAGTGGGGACAATAGATTTGTCTTCAAACGAAGACTTTTCCGCAGTACGCGCGAATTATCTCAGGATCCAGTGGAAGTCAATATGCTATATGCTCAAGCTGTTTATAATATTGTTAAGGTAAAGTGAATAATTAATAATAGACAAAAAAAAAGATTTCTAAAGATTTAATTTTTTAATTGAGTTGTTTTAGAGAGAAGAAGAAATTCACTCAAGTAACTCAATACATTTTCTTGAAATAAAAGAAAAAAAAATAAATAACATATGTTTCGCAGTATTTGTAAAATGTTAACAGATGTTTTGAAAGACAGTCAATCTAATTTTAGTAAATCATCTTTCAGTGCGATCACTTCCCTGTATCCGAAAAAGTAGCCCTCCAATTGGCCGGCCTTCAAGCTCAAGTTATGCTAGGCGATCCAAAGGACAACGATCGTCTAGATTATTACAGCGAAGTCGACAGTTTTCTACCATACAGAATTAGTCGTGCTCGCGGGGACGACGTCTGGGTACCAATCATAGCTCAAGCTCATCGCGAGTACGGTGCAGGGCGTTCTGAACTAACCGCCAAAGTGCTTTATTTATCTTGTGTGATGCAATATCCAATGTACGGGACCACCATGTTCAATGTAACATATCGAGGCTACTGGTCCTACGGAAACGAACTAATACTAGGCATTCACTCGGACGGTTTTATGCTCATCAAACCAGAAGACAAGTTTGTCCTGGTCGAATATAATTATCAAGATGTGGAAAGCATAATGTTAGATCCCAGTGACTCCTTCATTACCATTTCCCTTTTACGACACAATCCAGACAGTTCGCACAAGTGTTACGTTTTCGAAACTCAACAGAAAAACGAAATTGGAAGCTTGATTGTAAGCTACTGTCCAGCTTTAGCTGGTTGGATTACAGAAAACGAAGCGCCAACGAAAAAGGTCAAGGGTATTACCAACGAAGATAGAATTCGGCTGTACCACAATTTGGTCAACTGTCGGAGGACTCTTGTGGATTCTGAAATTTTACGCAAGCCTCAGGACACTGGAGGAAGCTTCCTTAGAAACACCCTGCGAAGACTATCTAAACATAGGATAGAAAAGCTGAGACAAGAGCATGGGAACGCCACTGATCATGGCGAAACGTATAAAGGGTTCCATTATGGTTACTGGGCATTCAGTAGACAAAATATTTCTCAATCATTATCAAAGCTTCCAGATGCGGAGGAACAGATGGCACTGTCAGTATTTCAGCTTATTTTGACCTACGCTGGTTTGGGGCAAAATGGAGATACTGTTAGGAGGATGGAAGATGAGCACGTGAATCTAATTCAAACAGTGATGGATAGGTGTATGAGGAAAGAAGGTCTGCTGGGTGAAATGTTTCTTCAGTTGATCAAACAGACGACAGATCATCCTGATCCGAATAGTCGAGTGAACCTTCGACACTGGGCTCTTTTGTCGTTGGCTTGTTCTGTAATTTTACCACCGCAAAAGATTATTAGGAAGTACTTGATGGCTCACTTGAAGAGGTGCGCAAGTGACTATGTAACTGAAGAAGGCAAGTATGCACGATTTGCGGAAAAATGTTTGTATAAAACGCAGGGAACTAGAAGGAGGCAATGGCCACCCAGCAGAGAGGAAATCATGTGCACGATTAATCGCAGGCCAATTTATGCAAGGTTTCATTTCATGGACGGACAATATCACGCGGTAGAATTTCATCCATCAGCTACTGCAAAGGACGTAATGGAAATTATCAAAGCAAAGATTGGATTAGGAGAAACCGCTAAAGGTATGACGTTGTTTTTAAGTGAAATGCGATAATGCACAAATGCTATAGTCTTTATGACTGTCTATAACTATAATATACTATTTATTATACCATTAATGAAATTAAAAAAAATTCATATTAAAAATGAATAGCAGAATATTAGAAAAAAATCAACAATTTAAAGTTTAAAAATGATGGATCTAATATCTTATCCTCATTCCGAAATTTCAGTAGTTAGATTAAATTGGTAGTAAATAATTACAATTTGTTTATTAAACAATGTGACATTTAAATATTGTGACATTTGTTCATCAAATACCTGTAACTGATAATAAATAAATTTTGAAATAAACTTCAAGGGTCATACGAATGAAGTTAATTGTGGAATACTAAATTCACATGATGAATTCATTTGAATTACAAAGATAAACAAAGTTGTAAAGCTGTACAACGTCTATAGACTATACTATTGCTACAGTCGCTTACATTTATGATTTTACTTGAATTCGGATTTCAGGATATGCTATTTATGAGGTACTTGGCTCGTCCGAGCGCTCGTTGGTTCCGGAAGAGAAAATTGCCGAAGTCATGTCTAAATGGGAGCGATACAGAACGGCCAATGCCGCTCAACAGGCGAACCAGGCACAAAGAAAGCACGCGCATCACTTTTTCTTGTTCAAGAAACATTTGTTCTTTGACCAGTATATGAATTTGGATGATCCCGTTGAAAAAGAATTACTGTATCACCAAGTTCTGCATGATTTACGAGCCGACAGATTTCCTATCACCGAAAAGGAGGCTGTAAGTGAATCAAGATATGATTCTAATGATTATCATAACGTCATTACACAAAAACTCTAATTCAAGAGTTTAGATTCTACCAAATTTTCTAATACTTTAATATTTTTGTTTCTAAATAATTTTTTACTGTAAAACTGACAATGTACTTTACGTTTTCTAATAAAATATCTACAATTTTGTTACTATTCAATGTCAATTCAAAATTTTATGTTGAAAGAACTGGAACTTGAAAAGAGCATACATTTTTCGCGTCATTTATTTTTTATTTTATTATTAATAACGATTGAATTTGATTACTTGTCTAAACTGTTATTATAAAGACTTAAAACATTTCAGATGATGCTAACTGCGCTTCAAGTACAGCTTGAACTCGGCGACTGTCACGATGTACCGGGAGGACAAGAGTACCGTTCTATCGCGGGTCATTGTCTACCGTCGAGAATGGTTCCAGGATTGTGCATCGAAGGAGTCGTGCAACACCATCAATCCCTGCGTGGAATGACTCCGCCAGAAACAAAAAAGGCTTTCCTTAATCTAATTCAGTCATGGCCTCTGCATAAAGCCACTATATTTGACGTGATGCAGTCATTCACGTCCAACTGGCCGCGAGTGCTGTGGCTGGCGGTTGATCAAAAGGGTCTTCATCTTTTGGAACACCGTTCCAGAAACGCCTTGTGCACGTATGAATACAATAGTATTCTCAGCTATAATCCAGCTGTCAATTGTCTCATGATCATCACTGGCACAAATAAGAAACAGAGCAAAGTTATCTTAACCACATCGCAGGTAACTTTTCTTGCTCCAATGAGAAATAATTTGAAAGCCTTTTCATCAATTTCCGAATTTGAAGTTATAGAGCTAATATCTTTTTAATTTAAATCTTTGAAATGGAATGTCGGTCGTTTCTTACTTTTTTTTTCATCTATTAAATATATATGAAATGTGATTTCGGATTCACTGTTATCTGATCATCTTTCAGGCCTATCAAATAGCTAATTTAATACGAGAGTATACAGAGGTGTTACTGTCGCCGCCGGAAATACCAAAGCGTGACTCGGGGATCATGCAGCAGATCAATCAGCAGCATCAACAACAGCCCGCGGTTTTAACGGCACCGGCTGGTAACCGGAAATCTCGACCAACGTCGGTGCTACAGCACAGAGGAGCGCCTATCATCCAATCGCAAGCCAGTTAAAGTCGACCACGAACATTGTATTTGCACCATTATGGCGTGGCCTAGATTCTTCTCTCTCTCTCTCTCTCTCTTCCAATCTATTTATCATGATAGCTCTTAGATAACGAACAGAAGTAACAAACAAGTAACTTCCACCCGGCCGAGCGAGCCACAATTAATGACCGCGCAAAAACTGCCAGTTCGTTTCACGTTCGGTTGCCGCTTTGATTCGGCTGAACCGCTTCAAGACCAAAGCCGATGAGATAATTGTTTTTTGTATATCATTATTGCGCCGTGGACGATTTCAACGACGTCTTTTTTAGAGATATATTGTACACCATGACGGCGTTCTGCTGGTGGCGCCATCTGAATCCGACGGTTGCGCCTATCCAACGATGCGCGTTTCCCGTTTTGCTTCGCAGTAGACTACGCAAATAGCCCATTTTGAAAATGCGAACACCATCTTTGAAGGAGTAACGTTGGATTTTTGAAAAATTGTATTGATAATTTAAATAATATAATGGTTATATTAATAAATATTTGACATTGGCACGATATCAAATTATTTGTAAAATATCCGAGTCATTTTGTCTTGTACATACACTTATTTAAGAAATACTTTTACCAATGCTGATTACATTTTTTTGGAGATTGAGGACGAAACAATCGCTGATTGCGTGGTCTACTTCATTGAGCAGATTGTGCATTTGATTCGGTTGATGAAACCGTAATGAAGATTAACATGTACTTTATATAGGATTTGTATATTATATATAAGTTTGAAAATGTATGATAGATAGTCGAATATACCTCGTTATTTGTTGATAATTTTAACAAAGTGAAAATGTTTGTTCAAAAAAAAAAAAAGAAAAAAACACCGTAGAATAAGTGTTTAGTGATTCGCGGGGGCGGAGCATAAGTCTTCGTCTTTTTACCTTTTTGCTTAGACTGGGGAATCGAAACTTCGAAATTTAGATTTTTGATCAATTAAATAATAAATTTCATGTAGTAGTACGTAAAATAATGATATATTTTTATTAAACAAAGATATTTATTATTATTGCGTAATAATCATACTTATATTGTTGATTTTACAATTATTTTATTTAAATTTAGTAATTAAATGTAATAAATTATATATTGATTTTCGAAACTAAAAGAAAAAGGCACAACAATTAAAAAGTAAGTTTTAATATCGTTATATTTAAGTAATATAAAACGCACAACAGCGATTTTTTTATGGTATTTTAATATGTGTAAGTTTTGCACAAATTTGTAAGCAATTTGCAGTATTTTAATCTTTGTATAACTTTTACATTATTTACATTTTTTATGAACTTTTATACGTAAAATATATTGTTAATCATTTACAATAAATTTGTACTTAATTGAATAAATTAAAAATAAAACTTTGCTACTAAAAAATTACAATATCAGAAAAATACAATTTGTTTATAATATTCATATAATACATTTTCTACATTTATGAATTTTATTACTATTATTATATACTTAGAAATTAGTAATTAATAAGGAAAACTTTTCTAAAGCATTTGACAAAAATATTGCATCTTCGTTGATTGAAAAAAATTAATAGTTCATTAAATGATTATTTTAATTTATAATTTAATGATAATTGTTCCTATTAAACATAAATGGTGCATACAAAATAATTTCTCAACATCGATCATCTAAATTATGAAGAATAAGGCGATTCCTCAAGCTAATCAATTGACAAGTGCATAATAAATTATACCAAGTAGATAATTTTAA
Source organism: Aradophagus sp. ZL-2020 (assembly GCA_022817685.1). Classification (NCBI taxonomy): domain Eukaryota; kingdom Metazoa; phylum Arthropoda; class Insecta; order Hymenoptera; family Scelionidae; genus Aradophagus; species Aradophagus sp. ZL-2020. Next base: position 20,039 of record JABFOV010001555.1, read on the forward strand.
CAATTAAACAATTCAATTTTGATTGTTATATTTATAGAACGCGAATATTGTGAAATTTGCGAAGTGTAAAAATTGTTTTAGCATAAAATTTGGGCAGTTCGAACTGTATTTTTTAACAATCGACAAGTTATTTAAGAGTTGATCAACGTAAGATCGACAAGATATTTGACCGTTTTGGTAAAACCGATTTTAAACAGTGAATTGAATGCTAATGCCAATTATATGTAAAAAAAATAGATATAACTATTTAATAATTAATATAATAATAATAATATAATAATTTATTATATAATATAATAATTTAATAATTAATTTGAAATAATAGTTCCACATAAATTACTTATGAACAACGCGTATTAAAGAGAATTGGAAAATTATGAGAAAGAAGAAAGAATAAAGAAACATTTTTTATTTTACCTGTAGTTTTACTTAAAAACACAACATTTTTCAATAATTACATTCAGACAAGTCAATAATATATATACTTTAATTGGCATTAACATTTATTTATTATTATAAAAACTTAAACTCTTCCAAATGCGCGAAAAAAGGACGAGTACATGCGTTATTAACTTTATCATTTTTATTTCATTCGTACATGATCTGTCAAATGACCGATTTTTGGAAAACTTTTGGCAAATAAAATCCATACTTTAATAAACAGCGTCGACAATGGTTGCTGCAAGCGAATTGCGAGCTAGAAAAACACACCAAAGGAAAATCCAATTTTTAGAATATACAAAACAATCATAGTTGTAAATTTGCCAAATTTTTACTTTTTTCTGATACAACATATAGGCGTCTGTTTTTTTAAAACAAATTTTTCTTACGCTTTCCCACGCTAGACTGAATTTTACTACATATTTTATACCGATTTTCTCAAACGGAATACTCATTTTTGATATCGATTTCAAATTTGTTCTTCGTCCCGAATAATCGGAATCAGCTTTTCTTGTACATACAATCAATTTGCAATTGATGTTGAATTGCTTATAAAAAGTGTCATGCTAAGCGATAGGTCAAACCCTCGTTCAAACTAATGACGATTTTGGTAAATCTGATGGGAACTGTTAGCGAAGAGATAAAAATGAAGTAAAAAAAATAAATAAATGAATAAATAATTAAAGAAGAAGAAACAATTCAGTCTTCACCTACCAGTCAGACAATTGTGCGACTTTGATGAAAGAATTGGCGAGAATGTGCATTCTATTCTCGAAGTCATTTTATGGCTAAAACGGAAGATAAAGGGAGGACAAGTGTAATTGAACTCAGACGAATGCAGAGACAGACTGTGATCCGCGTTGAATGTTCTATAGTCATCGAAAAGTTCTGTGTATGCGAGGGGATTTGATAGCAATGGTAGCAAAATAGAAAAGAAGGAAAAAGAAGAAATAAAGGGGTAACAGCAAGAAGTTCTTGAAAGTGGAAATTATTTTAAGTTGTTAAAATTCTGTTTTGAAATTTATAGATTTGTTTATGATTGAGATTAACAATGGATCGCGATTGGAACATCAGAATTAAATAACAATATTAGCGTTTCAAGGTAAAATTAAACAATTGTTATTTGAGATATATCATATGACTAATGAAACTAATACATTATTGGCTGAATACGATATGTAAAATGTATTAAAATCAATATACTCGTTCTGAAACATTTTAATTGTCACGAACTCTACATAAAGACATAATTGAAATGTATTAGTTTCTGATAGAATTTTAACAAGCTTCGATTAATTTCCAATGGTTTTTAATTTTCCAGCAAGGGAACAGAGTGCTAATAGAAGCAAGTTGAGAACTGGTGTATGTTACACGTTATGGGCGCGTTTATAGCTTAGAACGAATAAATTATTGGTTGACAATGTTATTGAAAAATATATAAATTCAACAAATGCTCTGTATATATAACATTATATATAAATATACTTGTACGTACGTGCACATTAAAAGCAAGCCATTACATACGGACACACACATACATTGGAAAAACGTAATTGTAAAATTACACAAAACGCCTTTATGCAAAATTCGGCAAACATTTAAAAATCTTTTGCCAATACGTAAATTCAGAATAACATTTTACCGGCAAACTAATAAAATTGCTTTTGCATCAGTTACATTACAGTCATTTTTGGTATGTATATAAATTTCTCTAATAAAATTGAATCATATGATGATCCACTTTCCAATAAAAATAATTTGTACTGATTGACGTATTTCTCATAAATGTCGTTACTGTAATTTTGCATGTATATTTTTCCAGTGCACACACGCATACACACGTACGCGCCTACATGAATATTGATAAACTTGAAATCTGTATAAGGACACAATAAAATCTTATTCTATTGCAAGAGAATTCAATAATAATTTCTATTATGAACCCTTATTTTTTGTATTTTTTTAATTACTTAATTACATTTAATTTTATTAAAATTATATTTGTCAAGCTTTATCATTTTTTTCTGTAAACATCCACGTATTTTAAACTAGCTTTATTGAAAAACAAAGCTAATATTTTACCTAAATATATTATTTATAAGACTATCTTTTGAATATTTCTGAACAATTTAATTATTACATTCGTTAAATCTTTATCCGGTAAAGAATTTGAAATCAAATTTTGACATTTTAAGTAAACGGTAGTCTTCTCATTGCATCAATTTCAGCGACTAAGTTATACTTAAAATCAACTTCTATATCCCATATATGAAATGTTCGCGGTGTTTTACTTTCAAAATTCGAAAACATGATCATTAACCTATCATATACGGTTAGAACGACGAAGAAAATGCTGGTAAATTTAGCTTTTGGGCTCATCGCCAGATAATTCTCTGCTCCGCCGTGTGAAACGGCCTTTGCTCATTTCATACTCAATATCCCATAAAACACTTCTTCTTGTAATATATCTTTAATTATCCATTTGGCATAAGTACTTAAGCATGCTGAATGAAAATGGAAATTGATAGGGGAGGGGCAAAGGTGGCAATTTAATAAATATATTTTTTCTGCTGCTGAAATTGTCTCCACATGAACAAGAAACCTAATGCTTAATACCAGAGTTTATAATTCTTAAAACGTTGACTTTAAGTGTTAAGCAAGACAATTGCAAACAAAATTTTAATTCTTAAAACAAGAATGATACACACATAAAATTTAATACATTTCTACCCTAAACTTGAGTAAACGTCTTCTGTAAGCATACTTTTAAATTCATCAATTTGAAATCCCCCCAAATTTGGAGAACAAGATGAATATTTGTACTAGTTTTTACAATTTTCTGTCTAAATACAAGCTCTGATAGCCAGATTTACTTATACTTTTATGCAAACTTTATGTAAATATTGCATAATAAACTATTTACATAAAATTTACTTCATTTAAACTTAAACAGTGTATGTGAATGATTGACATAATTAAAGCAGGAGGAGTGTAAGGAAAGTAACATCAGACAAATTCATTACACACTTAATATATACTAATTCAGTATAATATTTATATTCAATAAATAAACTAAAAATTCTGCCATTATTGTATACCCAGTCTATGTAACAAAAAAGTATCAAATAATGTACTTTATTTGTACAAAAAGTCATGTTAATTCGACAGTTCACTTTGTTCATCAATTTCGCTCAGAGTCTATACCAAATTGGTATAAGCGTCTTGCAAACTTAGATGTAGCTGAACTTGGCAATCGAATGAAAAGCGTGGCTTACTTCTGCTTTTGCAACAACTCTATACTAAACTGGTATATAGATTACGAGCAAAGTAGGTATAACGCAGTAATTTGGTGAAAACATTTGGATATTAACGCACAGAATTCTTTCCTTTTTTAGTATAATAATGGAATTAACTCAAAATGTACTGTTTTATGATGACTAAATATAACAACTAAATATAAAAAGCTTTTCTTTACTAAATCTGTCTGATTTTTGACTAAGTTTTTTTAGTATTATAATCATAAAAAAAATTAAATAAAATCCGTCATACTTTTTTACAATTCTATTTCGTTTTTCAATAAAGTCTAACATTTTTTCACTACATACATTAACAAAAAAAACTGATCAAAAATTTTGCTATAAAAAACAATTATTTATATAACAAAAAGAAAAAAAAATTCCTTTGAATTTCACCAACTACATCTTCATCCCTTTCGCCAATTCCCCGTACTCGTCAGCGACCAACGGATCCGAAACGGCGACCCCGGAGCCATCGCACTAATTCACCTCGGCAGCCATTGGCCATTTAATCGCTATATTTAATAAAACACGCGGCTCTAGCATGCGCAATTTGATAAGCCGACAATTTGTAAAGCCGTGTCGCAACGGCGGTGTCGAAAGCAGTAACAATGTGTGATATATGAAATTGTACCGAGCGACCAAAGGGGGCAGGGGGGGCCTGGGGAACGGGGGGTCGGGGGGGCGGGGGGGGGCGCTGT
>JABFOV010001556.1:0-24471 GCA_022817685.1 Aradophagus sp. ZL-2020
CAGTTAACCCGTTCTAACCGGTTACTAAGCATATCAAATTTTAATAAGAAAAATCAAACTTGAATGCACTTTTTGTTTTTATAAACTTATATTTAATTACCTTAAATATTACAAAATGACTATCTTGACAATAGTAATCAATGATAAAATATAAAATAATGATAAAACATAAAAAAGTAAAAAAGTTATATACTTAAAATTTTAATTCAAAAAGGTGGTTAAGTCAAAATTTATTCTATTTTGTATATTTTACATATATATAGTTTAAGTTTACGTAAATGTTATTTACTTAAACTTTTACAAAAACTCCTGTTAAAAAAGTTCAGTAGAATAAATTGATATTCTAATAATTGAATAACTTTATTTTAAAAAGTTTGCTTTCAATGAAATAACAGCATTTAACTCAGTATTACTGCGTTTTATGTTTCAAGTGTCAGTACATTTCAGTAACTTATTGAAAACGGTTACATGATTTTGATTACGATTACGGTTACGGTTACGGTTTCCTTCCCTGCTTTTAACAGTGTAAATTTTAATTCAAAATTCATTGCTCCTAGTTAAAAAGTATAAACTATGCCAAGTAACTTTAGTTACTTTTTATACAAATTTTAATAGTTTTGTTACAATGCAAATAAATTTTGTTTCAAAAGTAATCTAAACAAGATTGTTAATTTTGGTAGCAAGATGGTATATTTCTAAAAGCATGTGAGTACTATATTTTTGTACACATTTCTCTCAAAATAAGAAAATCACTTAATTGAAATAACGTCAATTAACTAAATATGCGAATCACTTTAACTCAAAATACACAAAATTTAGAAATTAGTGCATGATACAACTTCTTAGAAACGTATCACACAAACCGAAAGTTCATAGTTCATAATCCGTCGTTTGTACTGCGACTTTCAAAGTGCATTAAAATCTAAACCCCTTCCGGTACGAGTTGATTGTGAAAAACAGGTGGAAACGCGGGAGAAAACAGTAGCAAAAAGTGTCGCGCGAATCGTTATCCCCGCGCTATGTATGCTAATGTATGCGTGGCAAAAAGTGGCGGACGGAGAGTCGCAATTAGCAAACTGACCTGTAGGTAATGAAGGCAAAAACCAACGCCACCAAAGATAAACTTCCGCCGAGCACGACGACCAAACTGAGCACGCCATCCTGGTCAAAGGCGCCGGCGATGCCGGTGGATATGCCGCGGGCGACGCTGTTCGGCACTTGCGGGAATCCGTGCATCGCGCCCGTGTAAAACGTGTCCATGTTCCGATCACAATCGACCTGCCTGGAAACCAATTTTTTTTTTTATTTTTTTTACAAATTAAGTCCATATTTTTATGCTGACGAATTTTTGTCAACTTGAAAGTAAGAAAAACAAGTAACTTAAAGTGAAAAACAGTTGTCTGTGATTTCAGTCATTTAAAATTTATTACGTTAGGTTAGATAAATCATATTGATTGATTTTAAAACAGTTAAATGTGTTTTTACTTTCATAACTTGTAAGAATGTTCAAAAGAATTTCACGCTAGATGATAAAGTTTGAAATTTAAAATTCGCGCCAAAACCATGATATTGCCAGTTAGATAAAATTGGCATAAAACATAAATATAATGAGAATTTGTCAATTGATAATTGAATATCTTATGATTACATGTAGAAGATTAATTTCTGAAAAAATATATTACGAGCAGGCTTTCCCTCAAACATTACTTTTTTTAGTTATAATATATTATATTATGTACTACTGTATATAATGTAATACTATATTATAATAAACTATAGTTTAGTCAAGTGAAAAACAAGGAGAAAATTTCTGCATAAAATATTTCCTCGGCAGTCAAATTTTTCATGCGAAATTTAATGCAACTTAAAAAAGAATCGACGATTAAGCTCGATAGAAATAGGCCTGGTTAGGCAAACCAGTTTTTGTTTCAAATATGAATGGTAAACGTCCGAAAAGTTTTTCCTTTTATAAAATGCATAACTTCAAATATTTATAACTACTCTCTAAACAATTATTTACTATTTCCAGGAAAAAGCTTGGAAATTGTTTTACTTGGAAAATGTTGTTGAAAAGTAATTGAAATATTCATCCACGGATAAAAATGTGTTCAAATTTTTTTCCTAATTGGAGTAAACGTGTTCTATAAGGCAAAAATTGCATATATTTAAACTAAGCAATTTAAATGTATATCAAATTTGAATTGTTGTGATGAAAATGGTGGTCTATAATTATATTATTGTTTACATTTTTAGTTTAAATACATGAAAATTGTGTCTGATATAATTTTGTTTTTTAAATGTAATTGTAAATATTTTATCACAATCAAAATACGTTCAACAAATTTATTTCAAAATAAATAATAATTTAATCTTTTCATAACATTTAAACGTTAAAGTTTATTCTTTTGAAATAAGAAAAAGTCGACGAACTCAATCTCTTCCATCTTTTTCGTACTTTTAGTTTCTGGGTGTATGTGTATGTTTATTTTCTTTCCTTTTTCCATTAACAATACTTTTACTCGAATTCAATTGTACGTAATAAACGAAGTGATAAGAAAATACAGTATGTTGGCCGGCAGGGTGATTTCACGAATGGGACAAGTTTGTTCGGAAAAGCAAACGTGGCACCAAATAGTTAATAAAGATAGTGAATCAGATGTGTAATAGAAGGGCACTGATGAAAGTTTTTTGTCGAAGTCGCACACAAAATAAGCTTTGCTTACAAGGAATGGAGAGAAATGTTGGGTGATACGCAAAATTAAGAGTGATGTTAGAGTTACGGAAGTAAGAAAGAGAAAGCGAAAAAGAAAAGCGATGTTATTTAATGAAAAATTGTGTAATTATGCTCTTAGTAATATCTACTATCCACTTTTTAAAAAAAATAAGTCAATACATATTGTAGTTACAGTAAATCCCACCCCTTGATCTTATTATATTTTTATTCTATCAGATCAAAAATTGATAAATGCATAATTTTACCAAATTATGTTATGTAACTATACAAATACATACTTTATATTCGTTTTTCTTGATTTTTACAAATAGTGGATTGAACAAGTTTTCTCCTGCCGCCTGTATATTCATTTATTTGTATGACTAGAATCAATACGCGCGCTTCGCGCGCGCAAAATTTAAGTTCTTAAAATATAAAAAACATTCATTTGAAATTTGTTTAGATTCATCTACTTTTATCAATTTTTATTTACTTATTTTATAATTTGTTTGTGAAACATATTTTATAATTATATTAAAAAATATTGTATTTCAAAATTACGTCAAACAGTAAAAATAATATATGTATAAATCCTTATGAAATTTTATAACTTTCAATATTAATAATTTTTTTTTATATAGAAAAAATTTTTAGAAATTTCATATTACTTTTTAATTTATGAAAGCAATTAGTATTTTACAATATAAAACATTTCACATCATTTTTTAAATTATCTATAACCTCAACAGCTAATAATTAGAAATGTCAAAGACTGCAATGTCAAATGACATCTTTCTTTTTTTTTAATTCAAAATTCAAACTTAAAATCTTGCCCAATCACGTAACGAATAAAAAGTTGCACAACCAACTTCGAGACCATAACATCTACACTTTCTTTGAGGATATTTGGGTGACTCGAAAATATGGATTTTACTGGCTAAGTTATAGAATTGCAATTTTCATTAAAAAATATATTTTTAATAATTATGTATTAAAAATATATATATATATATATAAAAAGGAAGTGTTATGACATTTAGTTTAAAATATTTAAACCTCATAAAACTGTTTAGTAAAGTTGTGGTAAATTCAAATATAGAGCTAGGCACAACACATATTCGAAAATGATTGTGTTTGGCTGAAATACTCGGCTAAACAAGTTTTCTCATCAAAAACTGCAATTCTAAAACTTAACCAACAAAATCTAATTTGTCGACCCGCCTTAATATATATTCGCTTATGGGAATAACCGTGTAAGTGGCAAAATTTGTTAAACTAATTTAAAAAAAATATGTACATTTGTAAAACTAAAATGAAAGTAATTTTAATCAAAAAGTTAATGATTATTTAATTGCGAGGAAAAATTAAATGTTGAATTTTATTTAATTAAGTGGAATCGTAGAACGTACAAAAAGAATTTCTCAGCTTTCTATAAATTTTATTCACCTGATGACGTTAGGAAATTGAAGAAGTTCTCATGAGTAAGGCTGTACAAGTTCATGCAAAATATTAGCGTAATTAAGTTAACGTTAATTGACAAAACCGACATTAAGTTATGTTAAAAGTTAATGAAAATACATTTGAACGACGTTAATTCAAAAATTAACCTATTATAATGATAAAGTTAATTTTTTAAATTATTTATTCCGGTCTCAATTTGAATTGAACCAAAATAGTGACACTAACTAACACTGACTCTCCGATATTCAACTTTTAACTATATATCATATACATTAACGCCTCTTAATTTTGAAAACTTAATTTCAGTTTAATTTATTTCGTTTAACAATTTTCTTAAATATTAAATTGACTTTAATGAAAAGAAGTTAAGTCATAAAGTTAGTAAAAAAGAAAGTTATGTTAAGTTAAAGTTAACATGGTCATTTTTTTAACTTTAGTTAAGTTAAAAGTTAATAACCTCTAACTCTTAATTTTACTTTTAACTTTTTTACGTTAATTGTATGTACAGCCTTGCTCATGAGTTATACATAATGAAGGTTTATGTGAAAGTGAATTAACATTCAGATCATTTGAAACATCTATTTATTCTTTATATAAAAATATTCTTCAATTTTGAGTGATATTTTAACATTTTTATACATATTTACAAAATTTTTTTTTTTCAAATTATGAGAAAACATACATTTAAATATCTCAAAGACAAACGCACTGTCATTTTTCATTCATTAACTTTCAAAAGGTAATGCCGTGTTTAAAATGACTTTATTACACGTGTTGTGCAAACAATATCTTCCGCCAATGAATATAAATCTCGGCAAAAGAACGCGTGGAAGTCAAATAAATTCACATTTAGAAACCGTAAAACTCGTTCTCGCCGAATGCTAACGAAATTCCACAGCACCGAGCCTGGGCTCCTAATTGAAACTGATTATTTCCATAAAACAATCATCCAAAATTTGCGGCTATTCCAAGCCATAAGTTTTCGTTAAAATAAAAACACTTAGGGTGATTACATTCGTGCCTACGAGTTCCCTACGAAATTTATGCCCGGCTCGGACATTCATTTTTACCGCCCGCTCGATAATGCGAATTCAATGCAACGTTCATATTTCTTAGTTCGTATTATTCTTGTGTATGTATTATACATTCACTCGGCGTTGAAAATCCGAAGCATGAATTTGAATTTATAAAACTTACATTGTCCATTTCGCGGGAAAACAATGTAACTTTGAAATTATTTTACTGGTTCATGCCTAGGAATTCAGAAATCATAGATCATAATGAAAATATGTTGGATCTCATAACAAAAAGTGAGAATGAAGGGGAGTTTATGAAAATGAAGAGACAGTAAAGAATCATATTATACATTTACATTAATTTAAATTTGTAAATACATTTTTTAAGTCATGTTAAAATGTATAACATACATTTTAACATTCAATTATAACATACTAGGAGAAAAATTAAATTTACTGCGTGTACTGTAAAAGCGAAACGAAAATAAGCTTTTCAGATCTATTTGACGGACGGAAAGTATCGATTTTCTTTCCTTGGACAAAACAATTTTGACAACTGGGGAGTGGATTCGTATCCACGAGAAGCAAAACACTCTCGGGCATGCGCCCTTAAACTATTTTACCTCTCTAGGGAAGAAAAGTTCCACTTTTGCCCTGCTCTCGCATTATGGAAAGTATCGTACTGACCTCGGGCGCAGTGACGCTCTTGGCAGTAATGTGCTATTACTTTTTTGTATTAAGTATTATTTCATGGTTGTTTTTGTATCCTATAACAGTAAAGTACACTTTTCTGCCCTGAAGAAGAAGAGTAGTAACATTTTTACCTTTCTGAATCAGAACGATTAAATACATTTTTCTTGTTTTTAATTTAAAGAAGTAATAATTATACCAGCAAAATGATATTTTACCATATAGATTGTGACATTTTATGCATACTGATTGGTCGAAATAGTAGAATCTGGCAATGTCATTGGCTAAAGTTAGTTACGACATAATATCGTAAATAGTTTAATATATGAAATTATACACGTTACAATATCTGTCGTGACGGTTACAATATGGTTTTCTCAGTATGGGATACGGGCGGAAATCACCGAATTTCCATTCTAATTACTAAATGTACAATTTAAACTATTTTTAACATTACAAAGTTTATAATATAAAGTTTGAAAAACTCAAAGGTCATTTCCGAAAATTGATATGAATCATCACGAGATTAATATGCCGTCAACAAAATGGCATTATTATTAATATAAATGTTCAATGAAGTTCGAATCGAAAGTTTTATAACCAACCAGAAGTTAATTTCGGTCATTTTATTACACCATCCAACTCGGAAGTCGATCTTAATTAACTGTGGTTATATAATGTTTAATCTTCGTTATCCTTCCCTCTTTTCAACACCTTTTTCCTTTTCTTTCCTTCCCCTCGTATTTTTCACTTTTCTTACTTTTGTTACGCCGCATAATTCGTCAAAACGACAGGACAAGTTTCAAGTATTGCGGCTTCGTTCACGCTCGTAAATTTCGATTAGCGGCGAAAGCAATTAGCACTACTTTAGTGCTACTGCGCCAGGACGAAATATAAGTCGTACAATACACTCAACGAAGAAAGCCCGATTTTAAGAAGCCGACAAATAAGATGAAATAATTTCCACTGAATTGGATTGCAGTTTCAATTAACTAATCTTAAAAATTAAAACTGAAATTAATTAATTCAAATTGACTTGAACAATTTTAGTACATAACGACTCCAAAATTATTTTTTGAAAATATTAACCCTGAACTGACCATACATGTCTAAATTGCATTGTATAACTAATACCCCAATATGACGTTGGTCAAAATTATATCTGCTTATTTATATTTTACGTTCGTCAAACTTAGCGATAAGAATCATTAGTGATACGCCCTATTTAATTAAAACAATACATAAACTCATTTGAATGATCAAATTTATGATATTTGTAATGATAAAATGTTTATCCAATCTCTACGTCAAATCAGTCAAATGGGAAAAAATAGTTCAACTAACACAACACAAAAGACCAAGTCAAATATATTGTGATAATTATTGAAATTCGTACACGATGTTTACTCAACATGGTGGTTCTATTACTGAATTAATATCGAGAATCGACGACACTATTAAACTAACTTTATTTTAATATTGTATTCTGTAAATGTTTTCTTGGGTAAAAATTACCAATTTTTTTCGACGAAATATTTTTATTTTGGCTCAAAGAATATTTTCTTCTAAAAAAAAAAAAAAGTTTATTTCGACTCAACATGTTTTTCTATGACTTTTTTCTTTTCCTTTTGACATTTATAAAACATTCAATAAAACATTATTATATACCTGTTGTAAATAAAAATAAGGCATAAAAAATAATACATTTCTTTTCGTTGCCTACAATCAAAATGTTATGTTTTAATTCATAATTTAGGTCATTTAATTTGCTATTTAAAACAGAATTTTGATAGAAATTACAACTGTCAGTCGATATTTTATGCTTGTCAAACGTTGATATGTTTGAACATTTCCAATTATAAAATTCTTTACATTTCACATTATATAAACTTAATTTTGACATGAGAAAAAATTAGACAGCAGATGCAACTTTAATCAAGTTCTATCAAAGTGAATTATTATTTAATTTCAAGTGACAATTTTCAAAAATGTCTTAGCCATCCAGCAATTATTACAATGTCAATCTTCGACGCATATTTGAGAAGTTCCAGTCTTTCAACGAAAACGAGATGTTATAATTTTCAGATAAAACACGCGATAAACAGATTAACTCCTTCAATACTTGGCAAATATTTTAACACAATTTTCAGGTAGATACTTTTTCGTTACTGAGTAAAAACTCAAAAGTCTCGCAGTAACATTTTCGCAGAAATTTCAATAGAACAATTTTCTAGTTCTGATTCAGCATTTACCATTATAAAACTGAGGGAATGTTGTGAGTGAGAAATGTACGTGTATTTGAGATATCATAGTTTTTTTTATTTGTTTTTGAAATATCATACCTCTAACGGAGTTATTGATATATTTTGGAAGCCTATTTCCATCTCTATGGGAATTGTGAACTTTGATATTTTTTTCACCTAGGTAACATTAATTCGGCCTATAATATGAAATGAGACAGTTTTTTCAAGTTCATTATCTTGAATAAATTAAACGTATTCTGTCACTGTATAAAGCCCACTCTATATTTTCTTGTTTGTTCAAGCCATCTGACAACTATAATTACTTAATTCATTATGTTACAAGATTTTTATAATTGCATAAACTGAAGAAAATTATGTTAAGTTTTTTTCTCAAATTTGAAGAAACGTGATGAAACAAATTTTGAATGTATTGAAACTAAATTGTTAAAAAAATATAGATTTTAAAAATACTTTAAATATGCAATATAAATTTTCAAAATATCTCAATAAAATTCGGAAGACTTTCAAAATTTTACGTTTCAAGTACATGAAATTTTTGTTTTAAAGAACACGTTTACTTATGTGAAAAAAAAAACAAAATTAATATTTTTGCTACGTAATGAACAAAAAAAAATTTCAGTGATACCATTCGCAGAAATAGTTCAATCAAGTATCGAATATGATAAAATAAAATTGGATTTTTACTGGATAAAATATTAAAAAATAAAAAAAGATGGAAAGTTGCAGATTGACAAAATGTAAATATGTGACCATCCGCCGGTCGCATCTTGGGCCAAGTTAAACGTTATATTCCCGGCAACTTACCGCCTCGAACTTCGTGCCGGAATTCCTCGCAGTACAGTTAATTAACTCATTTGTCATTTTTCCGATCGAAACCTGGCCGGGTTTCAATCAAATTTCCAACGAGTCGCGTTTACCAAGACCGATTTTAACTTTCAAAGGTGGAAGAGAAGAAAAAGAACGATAAGCAAGCCAACTTTTATTCACCAACGCGAACTTTTTGTCGATAACCAATTTTAAATCAAAAAGTGTAAAAGAAAGATAGAGCAAGGAAACAATTTAAGTCAGCGCTCCTTTTTTTCAAATTACCGAAAAAATTTTAAATTTCCTTTTGTCGGCACACGTCATAGTTTTGGATACTTTTACTGCCAAATTTTTTCAACAGATAATTTTTTTAAAAATCAAAAATACCGCCACGATTTTTTGTTTCTTTAGTTTTTGAAAATGAAGAAAAATTACGGTTCAGATTCAGAATGGGACGCGATGAACGAAAGACGCGTCATCGCGTGGAGGATTTATCGAAATGAGTAGCAGAGATCGCGACGCGGCCACCGCGTGTTCCGGCGTGCAAAGCGCGACTGAAAGATCTCATGTACGCTTTGCGGATTGCTTTCCGCGCATGATCACTGATCTCGTGCGGAAAACGATATCGTGGGTAGCCGAAGCGCGAGCAGGCGGAGCAACAATTTCAAGAATTTTTATCGACGTTTCGACGCGGACTGATTTTATTTTTCTCGTCCTAATCCTCGTGTCATTTATTTTTCAGATTTCGCGCGTCCGCCGTTTCCAGCTTTTTGCCAGTGCACAATTTCTTCGTCCCATAAACGGTTGCGCGTAACTAGCCAACTCCGTTTAACGCGTTTTCTATTACTTTTATGAAATAAGAGATTTTCACTGCAAAAATAACTGTTTCATTTACCAACTCTTCGCCATTTTCGTCGCTGATTTTTTTTAGCAAAGAAAATGACTGTATTAATTTTTGAAAGCTTTTATTTTATTAAGACATCTCAAAAATATAAGACTTATCTCAAACATCGAAGACTTATAAGATGTAATAAGCCACTATGTTTCAATTTATCCGAACAAAGATTCACCAAATGATATGATTTGGTAACTGTAACTAAACAAAATGCACGATTTGCTTGAATTAACTGAATCCTTTTTCTCAGTCTAATTTGAAAATTTATATGATATTTTACTGTATGCTTCAATAATAACGTGATCGGTTTTAAAAAAGCGCCATCTATAACTCAAGTGGGTTGAAACTCCTGCGCCGAATTATTTGCAGTGATAGACTATAATTTTCAATATAAGATGCACATTTCTTACTATGCGCAAACAATTCTTAACAATATTTTAGTGGCCTCTATCACAAAATTGTTAAGTAGTTTTAAACATAGGCTTTCAAATTACTATTAATATTTTATTGACTATACAATATAAAATAAATGCGTGTAATGTAAAATATCGTTTTCTCAATGCGACATGTATTTCCTGTAATTTTCTCAGTGCATTCAAATTTTATCTTGAATTTAAGGATGAAAATTAGCAATTTTGGAGCAAATGGTTAAAAAAGTGGTAGTTTAACACTGTATTTCGACAACGCCACGAATCGTCATAAATAAGATGAATAAAATTTTATAGATGCAATAAATTGTGTATTTTGTAGTATTTATATACGCAATAAAAGATTTTGCTAGAACAGCACAAAATCGTGCTAGGATAATACTTCTAGAAGTGCTGCGGCCTTTTGCAAACTACCATTGGCAGAATTTAATTCTATGTTTAGATAATTAACCAATTAGATTTTAGCCTCTTAAAAGTGTTATTAATTGAGAAGTGATTCTAGCTTTTCTTGGGTGGATTATGGAGAAAGGGAGATAGAGAAAGAGAGGGAGGGTGTCAATTATCAATCGATGCAGATGAATTTAATACGCTCTGACGAAGACCATGCAAGTGAATAAAATTAGTCTATGCATTTCCATGTTGATGTTTCCGGAAAGTAAAAACCTACTGAGGTTTTCGCTTCAAAATATGAATAAACGAAATCATTTGCACTCATACAGGTAAACTTACCTGATCCATGTCAATGCAGTGAGTAAATAAAATAACTATGATGCAATTCCCGGAATTAGATTTAAATTTTTAATGTCAAACTGGTTTTAAGAACCATTTTTTTTACTACAATCTTGGAAGGATTAATTGTAATATAGAATTTCAGTACAACGTCATTTGAGAAAACAAATCCCTTTTAAGGTTAACACAATATCAAACTATTTGCTAAAATATATGCGATTTCTTTTCTTACAAGGCGAAAATAAAATTGCTATTGCCATTTCGTATTATAACGTAAGGAAGTTGTGTTTTAAATTAGCATAACTTCATCACTATAACTAAGTATTTATCGCTTCAAATCTAATCAATAATAAATCAATCAAGAAAACCTTTCCAACTAAAATTAAATACCTTTTTCTGTGTGCATGTTAAACATCTACAAGTACTCAGTTATTTACTTACAGATGAATGTTTATCTCAAAATCGATTGATTGAATTTAGAGCCAATTGTAAATTCAAATATTGTAATTACAGTATGCATTTGAATGTCGCTTAATTAACGCAAAATTGAGAAAACGAAATACAAAGCACAATTACAACGGCAATCAACTATAAACGAGCGGTATTACTAAAGTAGCAAAACTAAAAAAAGCGCAAACGTCAGTTAAACTCTTACACCGTAAAATATAATTGTTCGCTTAAGCTGCGATTTTCCAAATCTGATCAAATCGAAAACATAATCCAATCGCAGTAAAAAAACTCGAAGGAAAGAACCGTGAAAAACTGGATGGGATAAAAGCGGGACAAAAATCATTCGAAGCACGACAAAGTGACACCGAGTTAATCGAGTTGCCTCGGAATCGCGGAAAGAAAAAGTTGAACCGCAATGTAATGGACCGGCGGAAAGTTGGTCGCTAACGGGGACACGTGTTCGGCGGCCGCGCGCGCATCCACTGCAGGAAACTCGATTTCATCGAATTATTATTCGGTCCTTTCGGTAATTACGTTACATAATTTCGTGATTCAGCCCCTAACGAGACTATAATTAACGCTGGCTCTTCCGCGCTAACTGGCGTTCCATCGATCACACAATTGCCACGCGCGCAACAGTCCGAGATGCATTATTGCTTACGAAGATTTCATCTTGTGCACGCAATAATGACAAATAGTAAATCAATTGAAAGTGGAAAACTATTTGATTAAATATGTTGAAAAAATGATTCTTCACTTCCGCGGTTTTGTCTGAACACAAAATCGGTTGAATCCGATCAAATGTTGAAAAATAGCATTAAAACATATTTAAATCACATTAATTTGACGAAAATGAATGAGATCGACTTCAGTAAACAAAATATTATTAAAACTGATTAAAATTGTATTCATTTTGATTGAATTCATGAGTAAACTGCATAACAATTGTGTATATATGTAAAAGGGAATATTGTGAATGTTAAAAGTTCTTAATTGGAGAATAAATATAACTCTATATTTATTTTTTTGAATTAATATAAACAGGTATGTACCTATTTTATAACAAAACTAGCTGATAACCGAAGAATACGTTGAATCGTGCTCGGGCAGGTTCCTCGTGTACGGTAAAAATTGATCTTAGAGGTAATTAATGATCTATGAGAGGTAGTATGACAGCTGAAATAAGTTTATAGCATTACAAAATTCATCATTTCATGAAAAACTTAGTTAAGAAAAGGAATGTCAAATTTTACAGAACGATCCAAGGTAAATAAAGTCTCAAAAATGATCCGAAAAACTCTGACAAGTCCCAAATTTGACAGATTTTTGGAATTCTTCTAAAAATTCTAAAAGTTTTCGGAATATTCCAATAACATTTTCAAAAAACTGTTAAAACTGTTTTCTAAATATACCTAAAATTTCTATGTCCTTTATCAAAGTTTAAAAAAGTCCGATAATTTGTCAAATTGGGAACTTTTGGAAATAAACGAATCATTTTTCAAACTTTTTTTAAAGTTTTTACGCCTCATTTTCAAACTAATTTGGACTCCTCTTGACATTTTAGACATATCATTTTTGCGAAAAAAAGTACAGTATTCGCAAGCGCAAGAAAATAATTATGATGTACAGTTAAGTTGATTGAATGTTTATAAAATCCAGAAAATCTATGCTGAACGGATCCGATAGTTATCTTTTACACTGGGAAAAAAAATATATTGCAGTAGCATGAAAACTGAGTTCCTGAAACATTTTGACTAGATGTCAACATTCAGTGGTGCCATAACAATATGACAAAGTAAACTCAGCAGATTGTACATAGCTAGAGACAGAATGCTGACCTTAACCAACATGTCAAATTGTTACCATTTCTTTATCGAGTTTTCTTAACATTTCTTTTCATTGCAAAATTTACTCGACAATTATTGAATCAATTTACCTAGCTTACATTCACTTGTTACATTTTTTTATGACAAATATTTTCATTATACAGTATTGTATGACAGCTGTCAAACTCGCGAACGACATAAATAAATGCCTGCAAATGTTCGATAATATTAAAAAATACGGGGCAACTTGTTCATCGTGTCAAGTTTCCTTGGCATTGTCAATTTTATTTTTAATGTTGCATTAATATAGTTATTTTTTCCAGTGTATCGCATATATTCTAGTAAAAGTTTAAACAAAAAAGTGTGCAGAGTTATAAATGTATACATTATTTTTAAGTAATTTAAACTGCTTATTCTTATGCATGTTTTATTAACAAATAAATGAATACTTTTTTTTGTATTTAGATTTTAAAGTTTAAACTAAGCAAGTAACAGTAGAAAGTTGTATGTATATTTTGCATGAAGAATAATATCCATTTCAATGAGCTTTAAATTAATACTTTAAAATAACAATTTCGATAGTTGATAAAAATAAATAGTTAAGTTTAAATACTTTCACTCGTAGTCTGATTATCATTGCTAAACTGCGTTAATAATGAAATCCCCGTAATTTTCAAACTTGGCTAAAGTAGCTATTTTCGCTTATAAATTTGGTCGGATCCAGCCATTATCGACTGATAAGGACTCTTCGGAAGCGTGATTTATGCCCTCCAGGACTGACCTACAAAACCGATCCAATTAAAGGTTGATACAGATCGATTCTCGGCTGGCCCATGTAACCGTCGGAAATAGCGATTGTTGGATCGCAAACTAAATTCGGGATTGGAATTACAGCTGGTGAGAAATTGTTAACAATGTTTTCATAAATAATCTCATCTCTTTATTTATAACAAAACAACATTTGCGTCGGAGTACAAACGTTTGTTTGACATAGTAAGCAATAAAATATCAAGTTCGACAATATAAAATAAAATTAAAAAAATCTAGCGAAATCAAATAACAAGGATAAAATGATGATAAAAGGTGGTGGAAGATGTAACGAAAATGATATGATAATGGGATGAGAAGGTATAAAATTAAATAACGTAACGCTACATTGATAAATAGGAATAAAAAGAGGTGCAAAAAGAGGAATGACACGACGATAAGTACACGAAACTTTGGCTTCAACAACTGAAGTACGAAGATTAAGGCGGTGTAAAAAGTTATACAACGTTCGTCGTTTCCCGATGCTTCAAAAATATACAAATTTCGAGGAATGGCTTTTGCTTCTCTCTTCGATCTTTCTCCTGCCATTTTAGAATCGTCTCGTCATCGCGCGCTCTTTCGCTGCACGCTGAGGGCGCCCTCTGCTGCGACTGCTCCGGTGCTGCACCCTGACGAATATACTCTCGTATTTAACGAGTACGGCTTTCGTTCGCCAGGTATCGCTGTTGCACTACGAATCACCGAACAGAGAGCGCAGTGCTTGTGGCGCCACTATCGTGGCTCAAACTTGGCCGGCTGGTCTAAAGCGATGCCAGATGGCGCTCGCTTTGGTCCATCTGGTTCGTCCTTCTATTAAACACTTCTTTCTAGGGGTACCTCGGCCCCGATATCAGGATTTTCTCTTTCAGGTACTGGTAATTCTTCAAACGCGACGCTGCGTAATCCTAAAAATAATATACTTTATATTATTAACGAGTTATAAGCAACCCTCCAAAGTAGAAAGGATAATTTTAATAACACTGTGCAAATAATTAATAACGATAATTTTTTTATAAACTATAATGTAGAAAACTTAATTTATTTATATGTATTTTATATAAAACATTGAATAACTTTTTTAAAAATCCGTTTGATATGATTTGAACATATAAAACCTTTTTCGATTAGATTTTTCAACTAAAATGTCAAATAAAATAATTAAATCTTTAACATTTTCTGGCATAATAAGATATTTCAGGAGATATTAACTTATAAATTCAAGAAGATGGTTTATAAACTTTGAATGAATAAAATTCAAAAAAAGAATTAAATATGGATACGTTACCCAATAACCGAATGGGATTTGAGATAGCTTCGCGTTAACAATACTCCATAAGCCCCAGAACAAATGACTAGCCAGTGAGAATATTTTTATTTCTGCCATGATTCGCTCCTCCTCATATTTGCCTTCTTTGCCCAGCGTTCTCAAATAACTTCTCACGAAGTTGAGCTGTGAAGAAAAAATCAATGGTCAATCACAATGCGGGTTCGAAAACTACCAACTACTTGCACTTTCTTGTTTTTAATTCTTTTTATTCATTTACTTTATGTAATAATTAAATTATTAACTCATTAATTAGTAATATATTTTTTGTTTCAAAATTTAAGTTTTAATTTTGTTTGAAAAAGTTTAAGCTTCAATTGTTACATGAAACATAAATGCAGTATCCGAATTCGATTAATGACATAATGACCGATTTTATCTCAAGGAACAAAGAGTGAAATTGTTATAATAAAGATAAGAAGTAACAATGTATGTAACTTTAAATTTAATAGTGAAACTTTAACACGTAATTGGGTGCTTCAGTCACAGAGATTATAGACTACAGTGCAGACTCTGAACTGTAGGATATCTTCAGAAGTACCCATTCTATCGTATTCGAATACCGTTTATCTCATTTGACAGATTAAATCGGTTAAAAATTTACAAAATTACAACTCTGGACGAAGTTAAAACTTAAAGGTGTAGTATCGACAAAAGAAAGAAAAAATGTTTGATGATAATACTGAAGTGAACAAAAAAGTAAAAAGGCAAATCTAGTTTTCGGATGATAGTGCATAATTGAATCAAGGCGGAATGGGAATAGCTACGCTTACTCGACCGGTGCCACAGATATCTGCTATTACTTTAAAAAAAGGGGCCAACAACTCGCGATTTCGCGTTTGAAACTCGAAATCGTACGTTCTCCATCCCTTTTTTTTGCAGCATCGTCGAAACCTGTTTTACCAACGAACGGTCGGTAAAGCAGCATTCCACTGGCCCGGCCAATAAAGCAGGTGGTCCCGCAAACAAATCCGCCTGATCGACTAGTAATCGTAAAGTTAAAACTGAACAAAACAGTTAAACGAAATGCAAACCAAAGATCGTGGTACATCTTTCGACAAGAGTGAAAAATGACGCAGTCGGTCGGCAATACAGTTTCCTGTACGGTACAATTCACTCGCCGGTAACATTGCAATTTAATTTTGGTCGCTCAGTCGATATTTTTTCACACCCGGCGTGTTTATAGGTAGAGGTATATAGAGGTATAATATATCAACTATTGATTGCGTGTTGGACGGTACTCTAAGTGTGTTGGAGATGGCGCAGTGGTCGGTTTCGCTTCGGTCGGCGTCGTCGGATGGCGCCACCTGTCAGGCATCTGGCAGCGCCGCCACCGGTCGACTTGGCTCCCACAATTCGCTGGGGCGCGTCACTTAGCCCCCCACCTTTATCATCCTCAGTCGTGATTGGTCCTGTGAAACTAATACATACACACGCAACACACGCAAACAACGTGTTCCCTAATACCCATCTCTGTCTCGAGTCTTTGAACTTTTTCTATCATGTCTTTACTTTCATTTTTCTTTTCTTTTTGTATCGTACTTATTTTTGATTTCAACATTAACTCGCGAGGAACAATGCTGATGGAGTGATTGAATGGTCAAGACTCGAATCAACAAAAAAATAATGTCAAAGTAACTAAGGAAGATGAAGCCCCAGGCGATACGTCGTTTCGGGAGCTCGAATTTCTCACCAAAATTTGAACAACCGATGGATATAGTACTGGTAAAACATTACTTTTTTCAAAATCTGTCTTACGTAGAATTGATTTTGGATAAAAAATAAATGGCTTTCGAAATTTGCAGATTGACCAGGTCGGCTTTCAACTTTGGGTGAAAAATTCGAACCAGAGTTAGTCTGAAAATCGCCTTAACTTTGAACCTTGGATGATTCCAAGGTCCAAATGCGGGGCCTAGAGTTAACAATGAATCCAGGCCAAACGAGAGGCCAAAAATTAAGAACAACTAGGTCTTTGCGGGTAAAGTTTCATTGGCTTACCACCAGATCATCCAGTGAGCCTCGGGTCTAGTGCCCGTCCCCCTTCCCCTCAACTTACCTTTTGCTCCTTGGTAGGTCCGCAGCCACTTCGCTCGAGGTAGAACGGGTAGTCAGGCGCCGTGTAATCGTACTGCCATTCAATGAAGTGATTGGCTATGTCGAAACCTCGGTAGTTGTACGAACAATATTCGAAGTCGATGAGAACCAACTCGGGTTTTGGGGAATTTTGCCGCAAGAGGATGTTGCCCTCTTGCATGTCGTTGTGACAGAAGACTACGGGATACTTTTGCTGGTTCACCAATAATCTGCATGTCAAACAATACTTCTTCAGTAAATTTGATTTTCAACATTCAATGTTATTTCGTTACTTTTATGTTTCTTCTCTTCATTATTTTTCTTTTTTCTGTATAAAAATACAATGTTTGTCATAACATTAACTTGTAATATATTCCAATCATGGTCACCATTAAAATGAAAGTGGAGACCTCAGAATATGCCATTAACAAGCTACTTGATTGATCCATCCATAGTTCATCCATGGTTCAATGTAAGTTCACTGTATGTTACTTCAACTTAAATAACAAATTTTCATAGCATGTATCAAAATAAATAATACATTTCAATAATACATTTTATTTGATACGTGAATATATCAAAGCAATATATATTATAATATAAAAGCATACATACAATAGTGAGAATAATAAAAGGAAAAATTCTTGTACAAAATTTCCACTTAAGTCTGTATAAATACATTTAAATAATCCTTTAAGTTATTTAAAAAAAAGTAATAAAAACTACTGAAAGCAAATGTATAAATATTTTAAATCCTCGCAGCATTCAAAAGTTTATAAAATTAATTAAATGCTAATATACTCGAATGTTTAAACATTTCATTGAATAAAGTTAGTGAATTGACTTTTTATCATACATTTTTCATAAAGACAGTTTAACCACCACTGATCCATAAGATAAATGTTATCAATAAATTATCATTTTATTCTATAAAATTTAAAGTGCTTCCATCACTCATCTTTGATTAAAGAAATCATTGAAGATTATGCATAGGAATTTTCCAAAAATCTGTTTAGGATCTTAAACATGAAGCCTAATAAACTGTGAAGCTAAAACAATTTGTAATCTCATTTTCCATTAGAAACTTAGATAATTTTACTTTATATCTAAATAAAGTTACATAGAATATCATTAACTGTCGTCTAATCAATTTGAATTTTTGATAGTTTATATACTCGAAAAAGTAAGTTGTTATTTTTATATATAAATTACTGAACCAAGTTGCCAGAAGAAATTCTAAACTAAATTTTTTATATTTTGACTAAAAACAATTTTTGAAATATTTCTATCCATAGATTTTTCTCTATTATATTTTTTTTATTTTCAACGTTTATTTTATAAAAAAAGAAATTTTGTTTACAGTGGATTAAGATCATCATACCGTGATAGCTAGCAACTATGTAAACAATTTGCATGAAATTTATATTATGCAGTTTTCACATTGTATTGTTTCAATTATATAAATCATGTTTTTAAACAGTATTCATGAATATTATAAAAATTTTACATAAATGTGTCTCTAATAATTAATACAAATACTAAGACATACGCTGTAAAAACAAGTATCTCGTATTAAGACATTTTTAGTGATTGAAACTCTAAAAGCTTCTCATTCGCAATGAACTAAGACACTTCTGATGTCTCAAACGTGAAAAATTTCTCAAAATGAGACATTTGGGTTTCTAGTGTATATTTTTTATTATACAATTACTTCATAAATTGCTCGGATTATGTCAATTTTATATTAATCTTTTATATAAATGAAACAGCCCTATTTGCAATTACGCTGACGTAAAATTTATGTCGATCATTCACTTCAATAAGTTTATATATATTTATATATATTAACATATAACTATCAAGGTATATGCATTACTTATTAATGTAAATATGATTTTACTTTTTGCCGGATACGTCGCGTGTATATATATATACAACGTGAAACCAACATGGCCAATCGCGACACTATAACACCGGACTTGGTAAAGAATAATTCCTTATTGATATGATAATAAAAATCAATTTCAAAAATATGATACACGAACTCAGTAGGCAACTCGGTCCAGGAATCCTGGGCCTTCCTATAGCTCGGTAGTAGAGCATCTTTCCGGACAAGAGGAACGGAACGAAAGGCCAGTTTTTTTCGATCGATTGCCTCGAAAATTCGAAAGACCGAAAATGAAAAGACATTTAGTCTTTAAAATTCACCATGATATGCAGTGTTTTGTAAATAGACATATCGCAATAAGGAATTATTCCTTATAAAGTCCGGTGTTATAGTGTTGTGATTGGCCATGTTGGTTTCATGTTGTATATTACTCATTAATACTCCTAAATATAACCCAAAATATATATGTTACTCTAAGTTCCTTGCTTATCCTTCGTTTAAGTGCTTCCTTACCTAAACCAATGAAATTCGTGAACCAAGTCGATCATCTTGATCGCATTGACGCTGTCCATAAACTTGGCATCAATGTCCTCGACATTCTCGAGAATGTCTGATGAGATGTCGAGCCACTTGGCCATAGTGTCCCAGAGCCACGTGGGTTCTTTGCTAATCGGCACTTGCATTTTGTGTATCAGTGCCATTTTCTCGGCGATCATCGAACTGAGCACCGGATCGGAGAGCTCTTTGGTAAGTAACGGCCTCGCCGGGATGTACTCTTCAATCCGACCTTCCGGGAATATCCCGTGTAACTTTGGTCCAAGTTTCCGTTCAGACAGTAAGGTGAAGATCACCGATTCGGTAATAAGACCCTCCAACGCCCTCTCTCCATGAACTTGGCCATAAAATCGTAGCAGAACTTGTCTCGGTTCTCCTCGAACTGGTACCGTACCTTCCGGGAGTTGCACATTATACAACCAATTACTCAATCCACCACTGAAAATTATCGAGATAAGTTAGTATCAAGAATCAAAGAGGAAAATTTTTTAAATGTTTTAATTAACCATCGTACATTAAAAAACTGAAAAGGAAAACGTGATATAAGTGTTCTCATTTAAAAGCGAGATCGTAGAAATGAATAATTAAGTTAATTGGCTAGAAAATTGAATTTTGTATGACATGATGAGTGACTTACAAATTAATACAAATTTATCAATAATGTAACTCAAATGTAGCTGACCAATAAAATATGACTAATATAAAACCACTGTGACATTGAAAATACGAGTTAAATGTAAGTAGTTATTATCGTATATACTGTACTTATAATAAATATATTTAGTTATATTTTAGTTACATTTTTGGTTACATTTTCTTTAAATTTCGGCCACATTTTGTTAACATTTTGTGCTATATTTTTGCCACATGTAATTATGTAACAGTTACATTACAATAACATGTACGTATATTGGGACGGAAATATTTCAGTACATCCTCCCTCCATTTTACTCATCCGCGAGTAAGTCATGAGTCACTAATGATGTTGTTGTACAGTAGCATTTAATTTCTCGATAGATCAAGTTTTGACTAAGATAATAGAAAGCAGTACTTTTCCACTTATTTTCAACATTTTCTATTTTGCGTCTCTATTTTTTTTCCAAAACAATGTAACAGATTTGTTAAATATTGATAATTCTTTAATTCTTCAATGTTTTGTCAACAAAAAGGACAATTTACCCACAGGAAATGGCACATGTAATTACTATATTGCATCTTTTTTCTGTTTTTATTGACTGTCATGTGAATAACCTTACGGTAGCAACCCTAAACAAAAATAACTAGACAAATCAAAACAAAATTTTTTTTTTATTTCACGAGTTTTTTTGCGCGCCATTCTGATTTAACTTGAATATAAATTTTGACTCTGTAAGTCTAATTTTCAACCAGCATGTTTACTTAAATCAGTATTATAATTAGATGGCCCAAATCACGTTCGTTATGTTTACATCAACAAGAAAACAAGTATCTGAACTTTCGCCAGATTGGGACATAAATCGGCTTAGTTAATTCGACACAAATTCGAATTACTTGATGCGCAAATCTGCGCGGAATATTTAGACCAATTGACAAATTATTTGTCTAATGACGTGCCAATGAAATTTATCACAATATCGAAAAAGTAATTAACGACCCTTTCACCTGCTTTTTTTTCCTTGCGAACGAGACATTCTGAAAAAATCGCAAGATGAAAAAAGTCAACAACTTATGTCTTCCAGCACGGCGAAAAGCAAACAAAAATCTCTGCGTCAACGTACTGTCATTTTGCCTGCTCAGCACTTTCTTTCCTCGATTTATTAACAAACGTGGAAATTTTACAGATTGTTACAAAATTTCTTTAGAGAAATCCTCGTGAATTTCATCGGACTTTGTTTATTTGCTCGCGTTGTCGTCTTGATTATATTTCCCTGAGCAAATTCAAATATTTGCAGAGTCTGCTGATAGGCAATGTCAATTGTTATCAGATAGTTAATCCCTTGTAGTAAAACATTGTACGATTACGTACATAAAACATATAAACAGTAGATTAGGTGATTTGATTTGTTCAACATTATTTAAAAACAAAATTACAATATTGACATTATTAATTAAAATTCGTTTTGTCTTATTGAATAAGACTTATTCCGTTTTTTGGTTTGTCACTTTGAATTTCACAACAACATTGATATCTTCGTTAATCTTGAAATTTATCGAACTTGAAAGATAAAAAGTTTCTCAACTGACCTAATGCGTTTCAAAACAATGTTATCAGGTGTTACGTGTTTCCATACTCCGTGAAGATAATCGCGACAAATTCTGGCTGCCGTTTTTCGCATCTCCGGGTTCTGGTCAGACATCTATAAAATTAAAATTGTACATCAATGAAACGTTATGATCGTGTGAAGTACTTAGCTTTTCTTTTCAATAATCTGGCCTTTAGATTACACTTTTTTTCTAATTGTAAGGTTAACCTATTTCTAATGCTTTATCAGATAAAGATTTATAAATACAAATATTATGTAATGGAGGTAAAACTTTCAATTTTTTTTAATTGTTTGTATTTATTCCTAACAAATATTACAAAAAAATGTATATGTACTAAAAGAAAAAAAATGATATCATGAGCTTGATTAAATTGTTTTAAAAGAAGCAATAGGTTCTAATTACAATCCGGCAATTTATTTTTGCTTTCCCCAATTAACAATTTAATTAAGTATTCTATTTTATTTTGCATATTTATTTGTAAAAATCGTGTGTAAACATTCAAACATCGATAACTTTAAATAATCGATCGCATTAAATGTTTATTATACTGAAAATGCATCTTCATTCAGCCTTTTTTTTATGATTTTGAATTTAATTAATAAAAACCTATTTATTCAAAATACAACAATAAAAAAGTAACTTCAATATAATAATTTATTTAATAAAATCTAATAATCGCAAACCACTTTGTTTTAAATTAGGTCAAAAATATAGAGTTAATCTAAATAGCAACGACTAAGGTTACACAAGGACAAATTGGCAGGATGATCATTTAAATTACGTGTTGTCCTGATATTTGTCTTTTTCTAAATGTTAACTCCAGTAACGACCAACAAAAATATGATGCACGATTTACATCATTCGTCATTATTTATTTACAATTTAGTACAAAATGACAGTAATAATAATGATATTGATAAACAGAACGAAAACATAAAATTCGCAATATAAACAATCGCAATACAATCTCATTCGTATTAACAAACGCGTAATTTTACGACGTAAACAACTGGAACATCAGTTACTTTTAACTTCTGCAATGCACGGCAGTTCAATGCAAAAATACCATTATTACGTTAAGTTATGAAGATCGCAAATCATTTGCCATTTACTGCCAAAAATCATTCACGTTCAACCATGTATTCACAACCTCGTGTAAAATTACGTAACGTGGTCTAAATCAGTCTTCAAAACGCAGAACAAGGACAGGAGAAGAGGGGTAGGGTAAGTGGTGGGGGCTGAGCCACGAAGATAAGACAAAAGCAGGAATTGCGAAAATGAAGATGAGGACAACGATTCGGACAATTACCAATTACAGCTGATCACCTTCACTGGGCTCAATGTTTTTCCGGCGGCACCCGCGCCGTGGCCATTGTGACTCGGTGATTGCCCGTCTACTGGTAGACCGCGCGAGCGCGTGGGAAAAGCCTCGGTCGTGGAGTTTGCGCGCGTCAAACGCGATCAATATTTGCGCACGTGCGATACATATCGTACACCACTATTGAAGGTCTCTTGATTGAACAAAACCGAGTGAACAAACGACCACGTGACTTGGAATTGAAATCGAGACATAACCTCACCAGTTTTTGAAACTTGGTTAAGCGAGGTCAAAACCTACCTCGATGTAAACACGCCTAGTTGGTACCAAAGTTCAGCTGGGCTAATTAGAATTGGTCTAACTTAAAACATTCAAGGTGTTTTAAATAGAGACAATTTTTGTGTCTAAGAGGCCAAAAGTAAAAGAGGTCAAAGTCTTAAATTTAGACAATTAATGTTTTGAACATAGAAAAGGTCTTAAAAATAAGACATTTATTTGAGAAACACGTGGTTCCATACTTAATTTTAAAAATTAAATCAAAATAATATCCGGGGAAAAAAGCATAGACTCTAAAAAGATGTGTCTTTAAAATGTGTTATTAAAAGACAACATTTGTACCTTTTCTGTAAACATTGTCTTGTAAAGATACTTTTACTGTTTTTTTTTTTTTTTTGAAAATATGTCTTCACAGAAAATACTTAAAAGATACTTGTTTTTTCAGTGTATGCGTTAAGGATTTGATTTAATGGAATATTATGGAAGAAAAAATATAAAAATTGAAGAGGATACAAAATGTAGTAGGTCCTTTTTTCTTGTGTCCTCTTGTATCTGACATACTTATATTTTTGATATCTTCCTTCAAATAAAATTTTCTAATAGAGGAAATTTAGACAATACAATGTAATTAATATTTTTTATATCACACGTGCACGGTAAGCGACCACTTACCGCCCTGTTTAGAGGGCGGTAACTTTTTAATTTGAGAT
>JABFOV010001557.1:0-24471 GCA_022817685.1 Aradophagus sp. ZL-2020
CCCTGGGGCGAGATGTCTCTCGCAAATAGCGAAACGGAACGAGACATCTATGTGTGCGAGACAACGCTATACGTGTACACATAAGCATTCACTGCCGCCAGTAAAGGATGCATTTCATTGAGCCGTCTTATTGTAGCGCCTGGCGCAAGTTCCAGAAACGCCTGGATATCCTCGCTAAAGCCACATTTTTCGATCGCTCGAGGGCTCCGAGTGTTTGATGGGCCACTGCCCTCCGCTTGCCGTGAATAGCTGTCTTTCGCACAGGTGTCGAAACGATGCCTAGTGCGACGCGCTCTCGGTCACGGCGCATCATTCAAAGTAAGGCGAGGTTTAAGGAGTCAACCATTATATCACAATGCGATCGTTAAAAAGAAGTTTAATTCAAGATGATAATGTTTCATGGTTGTACACCATGTGCAATGGAGATTCAACACTTTATTGATTCATTAAAATCTTTTCGTTAAATTATTCAAACTATACTCAAAGAAAAATTTTCTATATTTCTTATTAAAAGTGTCGAATGATAGCATTATTTTCATTTTTTGTAATCCAATTATGGATATTCATTTTTAAACTTTTATTACTGAGTTCAGTATCGTTCGTTGTTGGATCAAAAATAAATTGTTTTTGTTTCAGAGTTCTAATATGAATGCATTGTTGTTTCAACAACGTTTCCTCCCCATGTTTTTTTTTAATAATAAACATCGTCAACTTTAGCAACGTTAGCATTCAAATTAATGAATAGCACACTATAACGTCAAAAGTTAATCTCACCTGATTATTTTCAAAGTTGTAACTTGTTTACAGGAAAAACATTTTTTGTGTAAAATAATGTTGCCATGAATGTTTGTTATACGTGTAAGCCATATGAACATAACTCTTTAAAATGATCTAAAACATTGACAATTCAAACTGTTAATTTACCAATCAAACTGTACACTTTAAACTGATACCGACACAGTGCATACTGTTTCCATAACAATCTACCTTTTTGTCTCGACGCAAAAAAGTCGGTATCTACAACCTCCGCAGCATTGCAAATAGCTAGACTAATGAATTCGTGTTTTGCGCGGAGTTGTCCTGAAAAAGTCTCAGACCGCGAGTTCTTTCTCTGTTGAGAAATCCCTAAGCATCTACGCTACGGAACGCGAGCGGAAGGAGAATACGATGTAGGACCAAGTCCGGGGTTGGGGCGAGAGTACTGGTGTTTGAGTTTGAAATTACGAAGCGAGAGAATTTATATGCCGGTGCCGCCTGTTCTTGCGCGCGGCAGCACAACTAGAAGTTTCATTTATTTAAGGCATCCTGCATCGGGGTTGGGCAGAAGCCCAAGCCTGGGCGCGAGTGGTGAGCCGAGAAAGAGGAGAAGTCTAAGAAGGGTGCTCTCGTATTCCTCCTTGCCTTGCCTCCTTTCTTAATGTCGTTCCCAAAACGGCCCCACCCCCGGTCCCCGGCGCCGTCTTCGCAATATCGACGACTTTCCGTGGAGTCCTCGTACCCGCCGCTTTTGTCAGCTAAATTGAAATTTTGCTAATCTCGCATTCTTCCGCAGATTCTTGAATTTTAATGACACGCATCTATGTTGCGGTGTTGCGTTCCTGTGCATGATTTATAACTTACGAAATTATGCTCTCAAGTTTAGTGATTGCGCATAGAATTGGTTGCATTGTTGGATAATTGCTATGCTTTACTGAAACTACAAGTCAACTTCGAAGAAAACTGACTGTTCGTAAGAATTTGATGGAGCGTAATTGATTTCCGGCCAGACAATTTGAACATTAACTATCGTTCAATTGTTAGTAAGAAGACTAGTACGAAAAATATGGTAAAATTCATCCACATTTAGAATCACAGTGGCGTTTCTATTTTCGATTCGATTGTTTCGTGCTCATTCTGTAAGATTTTTCACTACCCTTTACGAATAGAAAAGTATTTTACGTTCAACTTTTCGTACCCAAGTGCTTGCTTGATTCAAGGTATTTCTTTTTCAGTCAATGAATAAATTTTTGTTAAAAGGTGAAAAATTGAATTGAATTTCAATTGAAATATACCTCTGTCGTTTACCAGGGTGTCTAGTAAAGTAGATTTACAAAATTCCCGGTTAATTAAATTATATTTTCTTCTGTAAATGAACATTACAATCAACCTTAACCTAATTACACATTAAGAAATCTCTGCGGACAAATGTCGCAAAATATTATCAGTATATAAAATATTCTCAAAATATTTTAGAATATACTGAGAATATTTTGTTTCATTAGGTTAAAATATTTAAACTAAATTTTGCTTATTAATTTTTGACACCTTTTTTCTATAAGGATTTTTTAATAAAATATATATCAATTAGTGGAATATTTTGATTTTCCCGGATGGGAAAATATTCCAGTTTTTCCCGATTTTTCAAGGATAAAAAAAAATTCTCGGTGAATTCCCGGTTTTCAAGGTTTTCCCGGTTGCTAGAGACCCTGTTTATACTATTTCAAAAACCTACAATTTACTACCAAAAAAATAAATTCGTCTCTCAGAGAAGTATAATCCTCTGCCACGACAAAGGCGAAATTTCTTGCAAGAAAGTAATCCGAGATATCAGAGGCATAGCCCGGTCCGAAGGGTCCACGTCTCTCTTGCATCATCACTCGGCGTTCATTCTCCGCGCCGCGGAAGCTTTGTGTGCAACTTCATACTAGGTGTTTCGCGATTATAATTTAACGACGCCGGCAACGAAGCAAAGTTGGCCTCAGAAATCAATGCGAAGACAAAAGCTAGCGACTACGTATACCGAGCGAAAAGCTCGCAGGGGAGGAGAGCTGCTGGGCCGTCGGCGATGTCGGAACTGTTTTGAGCCTTGGCGCGGGAATATAAGGGGACGGAAAGGAATCGGGGTGGGTGTCATAAGTATTCTGCCGAGCACGAATTTCAGAGTTCCTCTAACGTCGTATTTTCCGCGCCGAGATAATACCGGTGACTGCTTCGATGGTCGTGCTCTTGCGGGGGTTATTGCGCGAGTTTAACTGCCAAGTGCCGACCCTCAAGGCTAATACAGACTTGTGGCTCTCGACAGTCGATCTCCGAACCCGTCATTTGCCGCGTTTCGCACTTTCTCTCATTTTCACCTTTTCAAACGGAACACTTCCTTCGAATTAAGATGGAGGGTCCGTGACTTCGGGATCAGCAACTTCGGTTGCTTCGAGGGAGTGACGGAGGCTTAGAAGGGGACATTCAAATTCAGTATCGAAATGCCTGAATGGGAAACTCGGCAGCCCGACACGTAGATAAGGATTTTGCCGACTGAACAGATGAAAACGTGCATTCATACACGTGCGATGAAAGAAAATCATGCCAAGATAAACTTATACGTGACTCAATGACGCTATTCAATAAGGCGATAATTAATGTTTGCTATAATCCTTCGATAATTTAAATTAAAAAAGAATGTTGCGTTGGAACAGCAATTAAGACCCCAACGTACATGCTAACTTCAAAGCTAAGTTCAGTTTTTTAAATAATTTAATACAAAATAATGTATTTTAAAGAATCAAATGTGTTCTTACATGGAAAATTATTTTTAATGTTTCATCTGTTTTTTAATGTTTCGATCAAACGATGAAATTCCGATATCCTTTACACAAACCATAAGTAATAGAGCACTTTGCAAAGAATGAAAACAAAATGGTCTTACATTAAGGTAAAAAATAATGTCTAACGAACTAACCATCTTGTGAAATGATAAATATCGCTTTTATGCTAAAGAAAACGCGAGATAAGTGTGATTGCCTTCCGGACAATTGTGTGGAATTCCGGCGACCTGAGAGTGGCCGGAATTATTCGCCGTTGCGATAAAACGGTGGTTTCCTCTCTGTTCTCCACGTCGCGGCAAGAAAAATGCGATATGGCTCCGGAAGATTGGAGGCGAGCAAAAGACCCAGCCCCTCGCGCACCCCGAGCCTCGCCCCCATCCTCCCGCGTGCTCTCGCTTCAATTTCACCCTCTCGGGTCGCCGCCTCGTTTCCTGACGATGGCGCACTGGTGCCCGGCATTTGCGGCGGGTATTAAGAAATCTCTGCGGACGTTTGGCGGTCGGCCAACATTCCCGGTGAATTAAAATACCGCGCCAAACGTGCCGCTGTCCTGCCTGGCCATCTCGCCCGAGCGAGACTTTCCAAATCTCAGCCCGATTTACAGCGCTTACTTCACGGCGGAAAAACAACGTTATGATATCGAAATGCGGATTTATTACGGGATCCACCGAGATACGTATCTGGGCAGGATTTATGACGGCGTCGCGTCGCGTATTTTCTCCGGATACTTTTATCTTCGCTATTAATGTGGAATAAGAAACTAATAATATTACTGCTGAATAAATAAGATCGTAATTTCGTTAAGAAATGAGTGTATATGCTTGTTTAGAGTTTGTTTTATAATTTCTCGGCTTAGACGAGAAATTTTATCGTTTGAAGTGTTCCCTGAAGGGTATTTCGTTATATTTTACTGTATTAGAGTACACAGTGGTTCACTTTGTTATTTCATATTTTCGGGGGACGGTCATGTAGAAAATGTCAACCCTCTTGTTTTAACTGTTTCTATGGCCGTATATTAGTTTTTTGTCCGAATGGAAAGTGATAGGGAAATGTATGATATTCATCGTAGAATAGTTTCGCAAATACAAACCTAAAGTCAAATAAAATTTTAGAAACGATTGATCCTAAATCCTGGAAATATGCTATGCTACGTACGTGGTATTTAGACTTCGCCAAACGTTAAAATTGATGTGAAAATAGCAAGAGAAAAACGAGGACGAAGTCGAGCGAAGGCAGAAATTTTGCGGGTAAGTCGGTGATCGCAGCACAAATTCGTAATTTCATAGCATTTACCCCCGCCGTCTTTGAATGGCGTCTGGCGTAAGGTATGTTGCTTTTCAGCATGCACCTTCTCAGAGTCAGTCCCACAAACAGGAGAACTGCGTTTGCAAGCGCGCCGGAGTACAAAGTCGTAGCTCGAGGCCCTTTCATTTGTAAACGAAATTACAGAATAAAGTTAGTTATAAGCAAGGACGAACGCGCGCGAAAAGGACGCACGCGGTCGAGGCGGGAGCGCAAAACAGAGACAAAATCAGTCGGAGAAATAGCACGGGCTTCGGGACACGCGGAAGGTGCCGTTGACTAGGATGGCAAGTACGTCGATGAGCGTGGGGGAGGGAGAAGGGGAGAGGTACTCTGAAGCAAACGGCTCAAAGGAAATTAAGGAGCATTCACTCCACGAGAAGCTCCCACAGAGAAATATCGTCCTTGCTGACTACGAGAGAGAATGGCACGTAGAAAGAGGGACAAAGCAAAAGACAGGATTCCCTTCTCAACGAAACTCGCAGAAACTCGACTCATATTAACTAACTTTTGGCGGAAAAAAGTATACTCGCGTGTCTCGTGGGATTTCGCGCTTTCCAACGAGTTTATTTTACGAATCTGCTACCTTCGACTTGACATCTTCCAAACTTTTTCTTCGTTATGCAGTATTTGACACTAATGATTATATTGCACCTTACCGGGAAAAACTATTCTGTAATTTTTACATAACTTTAATTGAAAGGGATTAAGCGAATGTTGATTTAATATAAAAACAAACTTTTCTGATACAATATTATTTCTGTTGTTGATATAACTACTCTGCATAATACTTGATTTAATTAATAATTTTATATGATTGAGATACGGTCACTCATAGATAACGAAACATAAGCTGTAATAAGTGTGAATTAAAAAAAAAAGATTTTTTTTTTAAGTAAAAGTGTTAACACGATAATTTTTAGCACTGTCTATTTCCTTAAATAGAATGAGAATAGTAAGACAAGCAAAGTCAGCATGGCCGCTTTTCAGGACTCCGCCCTCAACTGGTTTTCATTTGGGGGAGCAAACTTGGAAAATCTGCCGTACTTTAGAACTCGTGCGGGTGCTAATCACAAGACATCGTTTCGAATACTGATATACAATAAACAATTTGAAAAGAATTGTGAAAAAATTAAATTTTTATTTTAACAAATGTAATTATTTTTTCTTTGCTGTTAAAAAAAAAGTGAATCTATACAGCTTATAACAACTGAAATTAATTTAATTTTGTCACAATTAGATTTTCCACTGAGTATTTAAACGCAAATAAATTCGGTTCAGAATTAAATCTCTTAAAACTGAGTTTTCTTATAGAGTATATGCATGTATAACAGAAACATTAAATTATGACATTTAAAACATTATTTGACACTTAGAAGACAAATTGAAATATCGTCTCAGCTGACTTTTTTTACTGTTGTCAATATCTAATAAATATTCTAAAGCTTGTCAATAGTATACGTTAACTTAAACAGTTAATGTGAATAATCGGTGCACCGAAATATTTTCAAAATTATTCCACTTATTATGAAAATAATTTCGACTATGACCACGAGATATCCTTATAATAAAAAAATGATCACATTATTATAAAAATGCTTGTGAGTTGTGTTTTAAATAATTCCTTTTATTTACAACATAAATCTGACAAATGTAAATAACATTGTTTTTAAAATACAATTTTCCTACAATTAAACGATCATTTTTTAGAGTGCGTAAAAAAGGTATTAATTATGTATACATAAACTCACAAACGTACATGATTTATTTAATGATTCATCGTAGTAACAAATTACTTAAATTAAATTGATCTAACTTTCAAGATTAAACACGGTCCCTCTTCTATTACATCACGAATACACGTAACTCATCGTCCGTTGTTTCACCCCGAATACCTTTCACAATGTCGAAACAGACAGTTTTGCACTGTCGAAATGACATGCCGACTGCCGCACGTACATATCACTCGGTTTACAAAAAAGCGTTAACTACCGGGATCACGTTCGCGCGAAAGCCGTACGCTCGGTGAAATCGTCTTTACGTCGTCCTTCGTGACGAAAGATTGAAATTGAAACGAAGTAATGGTCACGAATTAAAATCACGAACTAACGAAAAGCATCTGTGGCGCACTAACTGGTCACTAGTTTCATCCCTTCTTCTTTGCTCTCTTTATTGAATCGACAAACGGCAGCAGTCCCACGATTGACCGGTGTCCCCAATACATGTGAGAAAGAAAACCAGTTCCGAATACAAGACAAGAAAGATGGACTTTTGCCAAGAGGTCACTCTTGTCCGTTCGTACGAGCTCGTGTATTGGATAAAAAAAAAAGGCACGGAAGACCACTTCCGAGAAACCTGTTCCGCTTCGTATTAGCACGGGATGTGTGTGACCCAGTTTACGGAATCACTAGTGACGTTAAATGCGTGATTGAAATCTCATGCTTGATACGTGTTATTTAACCAAAGACAAAATAGTTTGAAAAACAAAAATGATTTATTATTCTTGTATATAATTATTATTAATGTTATTAGTGATTTTCTTTATACTAAAGAGTCTTTATTTTAAAAAGTTTAATTATGTATAAATTTATGTAATTTATTTATATAATCTAGGAAGAAGCAAACCATTAATAATATTGCAAAAATCCATTTCATTTTATTGAGGAACTGGAAATGCAAACATAATAAGCTTTATAAATATTCATAAAACGATTTCCCATTTCACTGTTCCAATAATATTTTTCAATGTAGGAACATTGTACATGAATACATTTTTATTCTTTTTTCTTTTTCGACTTCTTTTGTGGTCTACAATTTCAGTCTGAATTTTGGGTTTAACTTTTGATTTATAAACGTAATATTTTCTCGCATTAGAATATGTTACTTATGTGTTGAAGGCAAAGGCGTCCGATTTCATCAGTTACCCATGCAACGCGCGTATGGTAATTTCAATGCAGGAAACGAAGCTAGATACTACTTTTCAAAAACCGTGGCAAACCGGTATAGAAATAAATGCAGTAACCAGTTTTATTTTCGATGGCATCAGAAAAAAGGGTCCGCCCGCGTGGTAGTAACGTCCAGTTGGACCAGTTTTAAAATATTTCTGGACAGGACAATGTCCGAACAACTAGACGGCAGATGCTCGTGCAATGTCCTACAAATTTAAGCCGACGAAAATTTACCTCTTCATTCAAATGTCTTCGTAGCCGCTAGAATGTATTTACCGATCAATGAACGTTTTTTCTCCCCTATTGTCAATTTTATGTATGACGATACATTTATTCCTTCGCATTCACATTTCAAATACTTTGAAATATGACTCGATTCAAAAGTATGGAAAATAATCAACGTTAGATTGTGCGGAATCGCCTCTTAATGTAATTGAAATGAAAATCGTACAATGACTAACTGCGGAGTTACTTTTCCGAAAAAATTCAATGCAAAATTGTATAAATGTATCTAACACAACTCTAAAAGGGTATCGTTTTAATAACATTACAAACATGTGTAAATTATTAATTGTTAAAATATTCGTAATATTCAGTTAATTAAACAATCTTACTTATTTTATATTAATAAACTTGTAAGAAAATTTATTACAAATGTTTAGGGTTGCTTTTTACATCTCTTTTAAATGGCAATTCCACAAAATTTATAATTCAATTTAATATGTATTATCACCTATTTTATTATATACACTTTACCCTACGACGCATTAATAGTCTTTCACTCTTTTGACACCAATTATTGATTAGCATGAACAAGAACCTTATTTTGAAAAAGCAAATGAAACGAACGAAATTTTTTTTTGTAATGACTAATGGTCAGCCTAGCTTTCTTTGTACGAAATCATGAGACCACTGTGAGCATAACAATATCTCGCGTGCGGTCAGTTGATCATTAATAAGCAATTATTCACCGTCTCATTAAGCCACATAAGATCCCACCGACAAAAGCGAGTGGTGAGAGAACGTATGTCGCACACATGCACACATGTATCGCATAACTCGTACGTACATCACTTACTCACCAACACACGAACCAACGTGCTAGTGATTGTATAGAGACGTTCTATGTACTTTCTATTAGAGTAGAAACAGTGCCCGAAGCCATGGGCACCCCTCTGTCCACTTTAGAACCGGTACCGCGCAGTTCTGACCAGTGGTCACTGCGACGAATTAATTTTCGGTCGAGTTAAGTTCGATCTCGCAGAAAGAAACGAAGGAAAAAGTAACTGTGTATAAAGGATCGTTCTTACCGGCGAAATTAACTCTAACCATCCGTTATGGGGTGCAACGTGTTTTGTCATCGAGTCGTTCTGTTGCGACTGTAATGCAGATTTACTTTTATGTACCGTGTTATATTCAAATGCATTAAATTTGCTTCACTGAACAAAGGCATTTGCTATAATTAGTCAAAAATTAATAAAACGAAAGCTGAAGTATTCTGAATTACATTTTAAAGTAAACAACAAAAAAGGTAGTAAGTTATTATGGAAGATAATAAATTTGACTATTATATTATTCGCACATTGGCCGTTATTTTCAACGAAAGTTTCAGTAATTACTCCATTCAAAGTTATACTACTTAAATATTGATACTTGCTGTAATGACCAAGTAAGACGTTGTGTGTGAATGTACTGTAAGATTGGGACAGTAAATCTCTTATAATCAGTTATAAATATGGAAATTACTTCTGAACTGAACAATTAGAGTATCTATTAAGGAGCTAACTATTCCTCGCAGCATTATCCATGGCATTATTATGCATTGCTTACAAGACAATTGGAAACAATTTTTATTTAATTTAAATTCACACAGAATAATATTGAAGTATATTGAATATTGAAATCAGAAAGGTATGTAATTTAAAAACGATATTTTCTCCAACTACACAATGATTGGTTAATTCAAACCACTATTCCAATTGATTGGTTTGGATGAAATATGGCGCATTCATCAACTTACAAGACTACATCATTTTCTGCACAACGAAAGCTTAATTTATCGCTTCGAACTCCCGCAGAACTTTCTGCTGTCGCTATCAAAGCTCGTATCGAGGAATCTTTTTATAGAAACAGCAAGTAAGACAATATGCTCGTATCATCTTTCCCGACATCCATCAGAAACTCCTCTAATTTAAATAATAAAACTGCTGTCAGTACGTGCAGAAAATTAATGGTTATGAAGGTATATCGAAATTGCAGACTTCGTAACTTTCTTCAAACTCCTAGTGTGATATAATCTGCTTATATATGTCTTGTGTGAATACAAAGCTTCATGTGTTCGTTGAAGGTAAGTATAATGAGAAAGGGTTCAGGTATGAGCAGGCAGTATTGCGAGCGCATGAGGAGAGTATTCGCGAGCAAGCATATAAGTAAAGTTTGATCGCAACTTATAATAGGGACGCCTCCATCACAAGAAGGATGAGGTATATAAGGTTTGAGGTTGGGTTACCCCGCGTATACGAACTTGCATGGTAATAGACCATACAGGTGCAATCTGCGACGGGAGCAAATTGCAAAGAGAACGCAGGACGAACTGGTTATCGATGGCG
Source organism: Aradophagus sp. ZL-2020 (assembly GCA_022817685.1). Lineage (NCBI taxonomy): Eukaryota > Metazoa > Arthropoda > Insecta > Hymenoptera > Scelionidae > Aradophagus > Aradophagus sp. ZL-2020. Next base: position 10,438 of record JABFOV010001557.1, read on the forward strand.
CACGTATGCCTGTGCGTGGCTGAGCAAATTAATGTGCCTCCTCTGTCTATGTAGTCGACGGGCATTTACTCTCTTCCGGAGAAAGTTGCGACAGAAGACTGCCATTCTTCGGCGAAAATCTGTTCCAAAGGGAAAACATAAGGCGGTTTGCGCAACGCGAAACAGTTGGTACCGGGGGCCGGTTTCGTAAAAACTGCTCCAATTCTACATTGTTGATCACGCGGTGGCGAATTTGCACGCGACCTTTCACTTCAAGGTTTCGGTTACAATGTGTTCGAGACACCGGTGTTGGCGATTTCGAAAGGCAGGGATGAACCTGTTTAATTCTCTGAAAGCGATATGTTTGCGCTGAAAAAAGTTACGAACAGAGTAGTACTTTTATACATCAAAAGTATTACTACTGGAGAAAGAGTTCATTGTTCAATGATGATATTTATGGATTGATAAATCAATTTAAGAGCTGAAGGAAATACTCGTTTAGAGATATATACGCAATATTAAGCAATTGGATCCTTTGAAACATACACTGTAAATAGAAAAAGATAAATAGATAAAGATAAATTTTTTACGATGCATATAATTCCTAAAAATAAGTATTTTTCATACAAATTAGTATATTTCGTGTTTTATAACGATTGAAATGGTACGTTTATATTTGTGTTCATGTAAATGTACTATTTAAAACACAAAGAAGTGGACTTACAGTCTTGAAAATAATTCAGTCGATACAAGACATTAAATTTATTGGCTATTTATACTTGCTTCCAATCTATAATTGGTTCAAACAAATGATATTTCAGTCGACTCAAGCGAATGTTCATGTTTACTATTCGCTCAGTTTCAATTTTTAAACTGTAAAAACATGAATTCAAAAAAAAATTTTATCTAACACGTACAAAAAATAATAGAGAAATAATAAAGCGTACACTCGTTGTACTCAGAAAAAATTTTAGTGTTTAATATGTAAGTAAAATTATAAAAACTGTATGTCAACGTGCAAATTATGAAACATATGCACTTTTGATCGTAAATGACTGTAATGTTGAAGTCAAATTTCATATTTATAAATAATATGACAAAAGATTTATAAACAAAGTTTTTTTAAAAAAAAGGATGATAGTATGTATAATAATAATAATATTATATTGTGCTAAGTAATATATGCTGTAGTACAAAGAAACAAATTCTTGATAAAAAATGTGTATTGTTATACCTAACAAAGATATGCACGTTTCAAAATTACTCTACGTATTTGTCTATAAGCTTATGGAGATGCTACTTTTCGTTTGACATGTTGATAAATCTAAAAGAATTGTTATTAGCAGAAAAAACATTGCCAGTTGATTTCGTATTAATGTGGCAAAAGTCTGGATTGTGACCGCGAGCCAGATGCCTGCCAGACGTATGCCGTATCAATGCCAGACTTCTGAGATTAGTACGGCATGCGTCTGGCTCACGATTGCGGTTTCAGACTTTTGCCATATTAATGTCAGACCAGCTACCAATTAGTTTTTGGGTCAATATTTGTAATATTTTTTAAGATATAGCTCACACTACAGTAATGAAGATTTTTTATAAATTTATACTTATTTTCATCGACTTAAAATGTTATGATATTCATTAGAAACAGCACAAATTTCCTAATAATTTTATGATTTTCAAAAAATTCATGAACGATATAGCTTTCAAACTATTTTTTCCTTGTATATTTCCGTGTACAGCGCAATGGAATCAAGATACTACTACTTCGCGACACTTATATTATTCGATAGTCAATGATTACTACAATGTCAATACCCTGGTTAACCACTGTATCGTGGTAAGTTACGACATCTGTTCTCGTCAATTCAGTCACCAAAACATAATCACTGCAGTACGAATATTATTAATATTAATTATTCTTATAAATGAGACTTGTTGCATATTTACATTAATGAATGAATAAGTTTTCTTTGTCTTTCAAGATAGAAAAAATACAAATTAAAACACGAACAATTTCTACTTCAATTTGTGCGCCATTTAGGTAAATATACCAATAAGTATTTAAATAAGGCAATAGTGAGTATTTAATCGAATATTATATGAATTAATGTTTTTTGAAATCATATTCATAAATATACAATAGGCAAAAAAAGTCATTTTCATTGTAACATTTCGTCTATGTAAAATATCATTCATTGATACATTATTGCTTTTAAGAATTTTTCAATTATATAATCAATTATGAATTTAAAATTTTTAATTTGAATTTTGTCTAGGGCATCTAAATAATGATCAATTGATTTCTAAATATACTAATCTGTGTCGAAATTTGTTATACTAAACAAAAGATTAAAAAAAAAAGCTGAAATAGGGGTTAAAATGAGGCTGAAAGGAGGCTGAAGAGGTTGAAACGAGACTATTAGCAAATCTCAAAGAGGGTGAAAGTCGCTTGAAAGGTGTCTGAAGAGACCGAAAAGAGTCGGCTGTAGTTGAAATTTCAAGCTCTCTTCAGTTTTAAAAGTGCGGATAAAAAAGATAAACTGTACATTTGAGGATCAAAGGAGGATGAAATTTAAAAATTTTAGAAGGGCAATGAGTGTCAAGTTTACACTTAAAAATTAATATGTCATGTGAAGTTAACTTTAAAATACCATAGTAAATTGAAAAGAAGAAAAAGTTTTAAGTTGATAGCCTAAAAAAATTCCACGTAAAGACTATTTTTTCCCTGCATAAAATACGATCTGAAATTATAATTTCCATCATAGAAACACTGCTTTTTATCGGATCGCAAGTCTCAATATGCAAATTGGTCCCGGTCAAAGATTGATAAAATTTTCTATCTGTGACAGGATATTTTAAATGATAGACATTTCAACATTAAATTAATGAAATTATGAAAAAATTTTAAAACAATTTTTCGTCGACATTATAGATCTCTATCCCTTTGCTGTTGAAACATTTAAATTACAAGCGAATCAGTTTATAGACTGATTCGCTTGTAATTTAAATTATATTTAATATATTTAACAGTTGAGTATTAAACACAATTATTATAATATTATTATTAAATACTACTAAAATCTAAGATAATAAATTTGTAAAAACTTATAAATTATATTTGTAATTTTTTATGGAACATGACTTCCAACCTATTCGATAAATTAAATTCATTCACAAGAATTATCGACTCGCGGAAAAATTCTGACATTCTTGATTATTCATTATACAGTCAAATACTGTAGCCATCTTGAAATTTCTGCGTTTGCGCAGATGAGTTGCGCACGTGCTCAGCGAAGATCATTTTAGGTTTCTATGAAAATCTAGACCGTCTTGACTGAAGACGTTTTGCACCCATAAATGAAAACGCTTTGACAATCTTACATAAAATAGACATTTTTTAACGTATTCTCTAAGAGAAAATGTAATGAAATTTATCGTAAATGCTAATATGCCGCTTCTATCACGTTCATTTAAATTACAATTAAGATTTGTTAGTATCGTAATTGATTAAAATATTAACAGTGTATATAAGAAATATTTCTTACTTACAAAGTATACTTAAGCATAGAAAAAAATTAATTTCTTTAATGCAAAAATATAAAAGTCATTTTAACACAGTAATAATTAAAAAATATATTTATTGTTTTGTATTATATATTTTTATTTATATTTATTATAATTATTTTGTGTTACAAATTTTACAATCAATACTCAAATGAATATTTATCGACCGGATAAAAACGAAAAGTATTTTTTTTTTCGTTAAGACGTATATATATAAAAAATAATTTTTATTAAAAAATTGTTTGTGCAATTTCAAAATTGTTTTACAATTTTTCTTATTATTATAAATAGTTCCAACGAAACAAAGTTTCTATACTGAAGCATTTAATGCACGATCGATACTCATAATTGCTACCGGTTTGTGCCTCCCTGCGAGAGATGGCGCTTCAAATTAATTCTCCGGTGCTAAAAAGGGGTAGTAAAAATTCACGTATTTTTTGGTAGATGTCGCAGCGATTGCAATTTTTCTCTTGATAGAGGGCTTGAAATAGTCATGCAGTGGGATACGTTTTTTGCTCATACGTGGCGGCATGCTTTTTATACTACTAGACTACAATGATATTGCAGGGTGAGGATAATGACCCTACGTGGAAGGAAAAAAAGTTACGGGGTGTTAATTTTTGCCACAAGTTTTTTCTTCACCCTTGAACTTTTTTAGTAACTCATAATTTATAAATATTTTCTAAATACGTAAAATCTAAGCATTTCTTTCTTGATGGTATCTTATTATTTTCGATTTACCATAAAAAAAACTTGTAAAATTACAAAACTAATAATTTCTTTTACACTAAATAGCAAGCGCTATAAAATAAAAGACATGTTGAGTTTTATTCTGAAACGAAAATAACAATTTAAAATACTTATTTCCTGTTTAATATTTTAATTTAAATCATTTGTAATAACAATGATACCATATATTTTTCATATTAATGAAAAAATGACGAAATATAAAACAAAAAATACAAAAGAGGAAATATTATTATTAAATAAGCTGTCATAACAAGGCTGCCTATGTAAATAATTTGATAAATAGAATTCCATCAGAAATTACAATCAAATCAATTATTAATTTTATCGCAAGTATTCCCTACCGATTTCAAGAATTCCGGCCAATCGATTAAATATCGGGTAAGCCCTCTGATTGGCGGGTGCAATATACGATCGTCCTGTAATTATTTGCAACCCTCGTGTTGAAACTCGATGGTGGTTCGCGGGTTCTCAAATTCTTGCCGCTTTATATCGTCCCTCTGAATATTATTAAAATCCAGATTGAACTGAGTCCTTCGTTCTCCCTTCGTTGTACCATTCAAATCCATCTTTCAAATTTTCTCTAATAGAGAAAACTTTTGCCAGGCCAGATTGTCATGTTCGAATTCGCTTTTTATTTGCAAGCGCGCTCATTTTACGATCTTTTATCAGAGCCAGCCATATCTCCACCGATATTTCAATTTGTTGAAATGTATTAATGTGTAACAATTACATTTTATATATTCCATTATTATTATTATTTTTTGCAATTTGTATCCCGATACGTTATTCATTCGATAAAATGTTAAATAAGGACTTTTTAAAAGTAAATTAGTGAAAAAAATGGTTTTTATTTACTTATTGGAATAAACCTTAACAATATAATAAGAATTTTAAACTCATTAACATAATGAGATTTTATTACTTTATATTACGTATTTTTGAATAACAATTCAAAATTTTCAGCAATACAATAATTAAATAAATTTTTTAACACATTTTTCGTAGAATATTACTACTTACTGGGAAATTATTTTAATATTTGAGTAATGAGTAAAAATTAATTTTATTTATCTACAATTTTTGTGCAAATAAGATATTTTTAATAAATATGATAATGTATCAATGATTTACTTGATTTCGCTTTGGAAAACTCTACAAACAAAACACACAATGTACATTATGTGTAATTCAATATTAACTGAAGCAATGATTGGCACTTTCCAATCGTCGGTGTGTGACAGATTAATCGGTTATTACGAGCTTTCGTATAATCACAGAGAAACATATTAACGTAAACATACCTTCGTCCAGTTCAATTTTGTATTTTATTCAGTGAACAATCCAAAATATTTGCGTTATGTAGAAAATTTTATTACATATTTTACGTAAATTAATTTGTAATTTATGTGAAAATAATAATAATAATAAAGAGAAGAATAATGAAATAAATAAATGCAATTAATAATTCGTAAAAAAATAACTTCAACACAGAACAAAAACATTGTTATAATGAATAAAAGGCGTTTTACAATATATAATAGTTGTTGTAATTTTTGTAATCAAAAGTTAATTTTTACGAACAGTTTGTTAATTTCACAATATACAGCGCAATTTTTATTCGTGACTTTTACCGCGAATCTGTTTCCTTGTGTTCGAATCGAGCCAACGCCCAATTAAACAAAAACTGAATTCAATGGCACACGATTGATTTCTAATACACCTGTGTTGGACTGAACACCAAGTCAACAATTTATGTTCCACAGGGCGGTGAATAAATCTTAACTAATGGTACCTCCGATATCTCTCTGCCAAATAATATAATTCAGATTCAATTTAAAATATTTTGCAAAGTTTGCATCGCATCGAAGTACAATGAGCGGACAAACATGCGCTTTATTGGTTCGCAATTCATTCATTACCAACGTTGCTCCGACGATGTGCGCTTAATTAGCTGTTAGAGGCAAGGGAATTTACATTGATTCCGGCCACATGAAATAAAATTATTTTCCCGACGTTTATGTTTACAACACACGCTTTATGCGCCGTATAAATTTCGATCGGTCTTTTAATTTCGCCGTCTCGCAAAGGTCTCGCAAATATTTGCAATTCGACCTGCGCGCAACAAATTACGGATTTTTCATCCCCCGCCGGTGCCCGCTTAATGAAGAATGATTCATGCAAAGTGGAAAAAGACGCCGAGCAAGATTGATGGTTCAAACGTTCACAAATGCTATTGCTTTATATTTGCGAATACGAGATGATACATCATGCTGCGTGAAAGCTCGAGATCGTTTTCAAAAGCAACGATATTCGCGCGGTAAGTGACTTTTTATAGCTAATCCAACATGTCGGCAGGCCAAGCTGAAGCTTAAACTAATGATTCGCCGTCAGCAACCTGACCTACTTTCTTTTATTTCGGCGCTAAATGAGTTTTGGGAGCGCACCGGGACAATAAGAAATGTGATAAAAAAAAAGGGAAAAACGAAGCGAAAGAAACGCGACAAGGACAAAGCGAAGCACACGCGTAAACAGGTACCGAGGGATCGCATTGTTTCAAACAAAACGCCGCTCCCCGAAATCGAAAGCCCATTGTTCGTATCGCCGAGCAATTTTTACACTCGAAGCCTCGGCTCGGCTAACGTGTTTAAAACGCCGACGATTTACACGGTTGACACTCGTATTATAACGGCACGCAATAACAGTTTCGCTGCAGCTAATGACGCAATTATAATTACCATCCCTAAAATTATTTTAAAACTACCCATTATAATTACCACAATTAACTTCAACACGCTTTGCTTGTCCCCGGACTCGGAAGCAATTCCCCCTGCCGTGTGCCCAATAAAATCCAGACTTAATACCACAATTACTTCAACCGCAGTTAAAGATTCCGAAATAACACACATTACCGATCCCCAAGGAGCGCGACGCCGCGCCGGAGCGGAGGAGGAGGAGACGGAGACCGCGGAGGAAAAAGAAGCGCCGCCGTCGCTAAGTAATCCGGTCAATGGAACTAATTGGAAGCACTTTTTAACTTGCGCGAGACAATGGTGACGCAAACAATGGCTACATCGACGGCGGCGGGAGGAAAAAGGTCTTTCAGAGGGAATCTTTTAAAACGCTTGTTGTCGGCATTGGCTCCGGCGATGTTTAATAATTAAAACGACGAAGCTGGGAGCTTGATGAGGCGAGAGGTACACAAGCCGAGCGGAGTGCGAGCCGGAGGAAGGCGCGGGAGAAGGAAAGCTCGGGGGAGGAAAGAAACGGCGAAATAGAAAGAGTGGAAGACCTCGACAGTACGTCGAAACGGGGATAGCTGGCGGGGCGGGGGAGGGGGCGGTTGCCGAGGAAGATCGCAATGTTACTTGCGAAGGCTGGAAGGAAAAAGGGAGAAAATAAATTGAAAGCAAAATTGTACTCGCACAAGAAAATGGAATTATTCCTCAACGCTGTTCCGTCGAGATACGAAGAAAAAGGTAAGAGGGCGAAGGAGTGAGATAGGGAGCGCGTGGCGACGCGGGGTGGGAGGTAAGGTTGTCCGAGATGGATTCGGGCTCCATTGTGCTCGCAGGAAGAGCTTCGGAAGAGGGGCGAGCGAAATTCGAGAAATTTTCTTCCGGTTGGCGAAAATGCGCGGAAAAAGGAGAAAAAGGCAAGGGTGAGCGAGGAAGGGGGAGCGGGGCAAAAAACGCGGCGCGGAAAACGGCGAACGGGATCTCGGGCAGAGAAGCCACCGAGGTCTTCGAGCTTCTGCAGGTTACGTGCGCCTCCGCACCTTTTCCCCGACATCGAAAGAGTCGGAGAAAGAGGTCAAAGGTTTGCCGTCCCGCTTGCTCGTTGGCTTCGTTTGCTACGGATAATAAAACGTTGCGAAAATTGATTCCGGCTTGGGTGTAAAGTTGCTCATTCGCTAAAAAATAAACAAGAGAAGGAAAAGAAAAAAAGGAAAAGTTCATTCTTAGGTATAAGCTGAAGATACATTTTACCGTATAATACAAATAATTAAGCTGTTTTAAAACAGAAGTAAAAATGCTTTTTTAAACATGTTCAACTACGGTACTGTTACCTTTGTATTTAATTATTAATTATAACATTGGATTACTGTTTATAAATAAATAATGCAATGATAAATGCATTCAAACAAATTCATCTCTTTGGTACGTCAAATTTTCGATTCGAAAAATGTAATTTCGTTTTTGAAAATAATTGTGTAATTTGATTTATGTGAAGTCATTTGTGCGAGGATAATAGGTGCAATGTTGGTGAATATACTCACTTTACAAGGATGGTTTCGAATAGACTAAGTTGCATTCAGTAAATTGATGGTTAAGATATGAAAATTCATTTCCAGTTTTTTTATTTCATTAAAATGCAATTTAATAATTGTTCATTGATAAATCAATGTATTCTTTACAATCAAATTAACAAAAATACTGCTTATAATGTGGAAAGTAATAAATCAATGATATCCATCGGTGATTTAGTTTATTAATTATTCGATTAAAAATTGTTCAGTGGAATATCTTTTTTTCGAAACGATCGCGTAGTCATTATTTACTACGAGTAATCCGCGGACCCACTTTCGTCCACGACGCGGCCCGTGTTTTTCGGCAAATGTATTAGCGTTGTTTTGTTCGCAGTTTCTTGTCCGCTCCTCGATATCGGTTTTCCACAGATAGTTTCCGCGTTCTTGCTTGAGTGGGTGAAACTGCGTGGTCAGCCTTGCAGCATTCTCTCGCTCACGCTCTTTAGAAGGTCCGTTACTGAATCGACCGACGTTCTTAGGTCTCGTAACGCAGTATAACGGAGCGCAGGGTAACTGAGTTTCACCGATAATGGCAATTAACGGAAAACATAACTAGAGTAATTATATTCCCACGTGCGCAACGTACGTGCGCTGAAACGGACGGACGACAGCAGTCTCACACAGATACGCTCGCACACATACATGCGTGCTATCACCTTGACAATTTCGCTCTTTCGCTGCGGATATTAAATGTCATGCTAATTACGTTAATAAGATTGCCCAAGTCGCGAAATCAGAGACTCCGATATTTTTCGCGACTCGTTTTTAACTGCAACTGTTTAAGGGTGCTTATATCGAGAAAAAAAATAATAAAGTGTAACACAATTAACGTAAATATAAATTAGTTTAAATTATATTTCATAACGTTTTTCTGATAATCTAATTTAAAAATAAAATTCATCTAATTAGAAAAGCGTTGATACTCACATGAGATAGTTTTATAATTTTTATACAGCCTGTTTGTTTTGTTGACTATGGAACAGGACGTAATGATTTTTTTACATAATGATGCTTTCATACAAAACAAATAATTATATCATATGAATATAATTGTGAATATTGTCGATGGTGTTGAAACATATTTTCAAGAATTTCTTTTACTTGGAGCAACGTAAAAAAGCTGAGAAGCAGGAATTGTAGATTTATTGGATGCTAAGATATTGTAGCGACGAATTTTACACCGATTGCGATTAGATAATGTTTGATCTAATTTCGAAATGATACGATGATTTAAGATACTTTATAAAGATAAATGTTTCATTCTACCATTTACATTAACAAAAAAGCATATTCGTATAATCAGACTCACAACTTCAAAACTCACAACTATAAAACAAGTAAAAAATAAGATTTTTTGTTAAATCTTCATAATCACGAAGACAAAGTTGTTGATGCTTATCGTAATCAACAGTAAAGCTCTGGAAATGAGAAGACAAAACAATAACATTTGCAAAGAATCACGTCGCGTCCTAGAGAATGGCGATGACTTCAAGCAATCGATCAATGTCATTAAGAGGGCGAAAAATCATCGTCTGGCCATTTTTCACGAGCGCGTATCAGCGCACTAGTCGTCCGTTGTCGAATCATAAGCAACTCATTCTCCCTCGCCCCGTTCTTCCTTTCACATGAAAATCCACGCAAGAAAAGTGCGCCGCGGTGGGCGCAAGGCCTCGCGGACGGAGCGCGACTCGGACGTCGGGTGCGCCGCGGGTGTCGGAAGAACCACAAGGGAATTTCTCTCGCCGGCAACTCCATCCCTTAAAACATTCGCAGCTTCCATCTTGCCGATATTATTGACGTTTTTTGCCGCCCCTATTTTTCCGAGCGCCCCCATCCTCCCTTCTTGGCGCGTTGGGGTTGATGGAACCTCGGGGCAGGAAGGCTGCCGGAAAAGACCGGGGGTGGGGTAGCACCGGGGGTGCGGGCGGGCCAAGAGGGAGTAAGACGGCTCTTATTCGCGCGGGCTTTTTAGAATACTTTATTGACTGAGCTTTGGTGGAAAGGGGTTGGTGGCCTTTGGGCTCTTGGGAGACCGAGGGGCGACTCGGGGGCAACTCCGGGAGGGGTTAAAGGCGAGAGAAAAACACGAACGCGCCAGACGAAGACGGAAACGAAAGCAAGCGCGTCCTTTTTACTCGCCGAGTTGTCTCGCTTTCTCACATTCTTCTTTGGCCGACGCCGCCGCTTCTTCCTTTTCGCCGCCGTCGCCGGCGACCGCCTTTTCTTCTTCTTCTGCTTCTTCTTCTTCTTCTTCCTCATTCTTCTTCCGCGTCCGCTCCTTCTGCCCCCGCAAACGAGCGAGCGCTTTTCAACCTTTTCTTTCTCGTTTTCTCGCGCGCGCTCTTTTACTCTCATTTTTGCATTTAAATACCAGCAGCGCCGTCGGACCCCGTGACTCTAACATTGTCTTTGCGTGAAATTAATGAAGCGGTGTGCTGCTCCGCGGAGATCAATGGTGTGAGAGAACTCTTGCGATTCCGCCTTGATCTCTTTTTCCTTGCTTCTCCGAGTCCGATCTTACCCCGCACCGCGTCCAACCGTCCTTCTTACAAGCGACTCTCTTTTCTTTGATAAGTAAAAACGCCGAGTAATCTTAAGCGAGAAGGAGGAAATGCTCCGGCCTGATGTGGGTCGGGAAGCTTGGCAAAAATTATTCACGAGTGCGTTACTTTGCGAGCGTCCGGAAATGCGGACGGATCTGAGCTTTATTTTGAGTCGAACGGAGGGACCACGGTTGGCTGATTTCGCACCACTGCCATGGTGCTTTTTTTCTATTTTTTACTGGCTTACTGAAAGTTTGACTCAGGCTCACACAGCTTGTGCAGTTTCTTTCATTGCAAATGAAATTATTTTTCTGACTTATAATTTCTGATTTGATTATGAAGAAATAAATTTCGCGTCAAAGAATTAATTTTATATTTCAAACACGCACCTACTTAATGTGTTGAGTTATAAAATGTCATAAAATTTAATGTAAGTACTGAAAGTCTATTTCAAAGATGTCTATTAATATTAACGTACAAATATTGAAATCGCATTGAGTTAATAGTTTAATTTCATGTATTTGAACACTCATTTTAATGAACAAGTAGTTGGCATTAAATAGACAAGTATATAAAGTGTAATATAGACATTCTTAGTAGTGTGTAGAGTTTGATATTTGTATTTTCATAATATCCATATTAAATAGAAATACGTTTGTTTTATATTTTGTAATTGTATTGCTTTCTGAATAACAATTGTTGCATAAATTTATTATGTATTTAATTTTAATGAATCATTCAATAAATTTAATAAATATAAAATGAGTTATATATTTAATTTTAATCAATGTAATCATGATAAATCGTCGCAACTGTTTAAACAATATTAATTTCGAATACAAGAAATTAATTTACAAATAATGTGCGTGTAAATTTTAAATAGATTTAACCACATTTCAACTTGACGTATATTGAAATACAAAAGATTTAATTTCGAATACTTAGATAAATTCGATCAATCAATTATTCAGTCTTGTTTATAATGACTTCTCGAATTACATGGCGAAATTAACTTCACAACGAGATCAAATTTACTTGACCTATTTCATGACTTTCTAACTACGATTTCTATAACAACCAGGCTCCGGATTATTAGAGGCTTTCGAAAATTAATAATAAACTGTTCGGATGATCGCGTAAGTATACTACTACTTGAATTCATACAATTTCGTAAACACTCGTCTTCACTGAGCTTATTTCATATCGTAAAAATTGGTGAATTCAAGAAAATCGAATTGCATCAGACACATAGAATCATCGTTCGGACGAAGTGAAATGCAAGACCGACCAAAACCAGAAAAGAGGTGTCAGAAAAATACGTCGAGATGAATAAATTTCATTGCGAGTTGACGCTCGGTTGGCACTGCAAAGAAGATTTAAGTGAATACGTTGGCAACACTTAAAGTCAAAATGTTAAGACGGAGAAGGATGCACTTTGCAATCGCAGCCGAGGAAAAAGTTCTCACTAGGAGCCGTCCTCTGGTCCCCTTTTTCTCGGCGGTCGGAGGAAAAGCTGCAAGCGAAGGGTGCTCGCCGGCAGGCTGCAAGGTGGAAGGAGGGAGGCATTTATTACGGTCCTTTATTATAAAAACTCAACTTCCTCCGGCCGAGCCGGAGCCCGGAGACTGAGAGGAAGAACGAACGACTGAGCGAGGAAGACAGAGACCAAGATAAGGAGGGAAAAAGGATCTCCCTCGTTACTCCCAGACGCAGCCTTTGCTTCTGTTCAATTTAAAATACTTAATCTGTCTTAGTTCCGTGCTGGCGAGGTTGTCAAATGCAACTGTTGTCACATCGGATTCAAGAGAAAGCTGACGATGGATATAGTTTTGTGCGGGGGAACAATTCGATTGACGCTGATTTTAAGGTTTTATTGCAATAAGTTGATATACATGCCGATAGGAGAAAGAAAAAATCATGGATGTATCTTGGAAAAAATTATTTTTTCAACTTTTTATCGTCATGTTCGACGGTTGATACTGATCTGAATGGGAAAAAAGATCGGGAATATTCGATTATGTTATACAAGAAAGGATTCAAAGGTGTAGGTAATTAGTCGTGCCTTCATATATGTTGATGGGAGTAAGATGCCTAAGAAAATATTTGACTACCGCCATGAGTTTATCGTTGACACTTCCTGCACGGAAATATATAAAGGGTGATCTCGTCTTGCATAACCGACTTCGCGCAGGTATAAAGGTTAATGTACCTTGCCTTTCAAAATTGTGCGTGTACTACCACTCCACGCAGATCCTATATCAGAGACATCAAATGTATAACTGGAGGAAATAAGTTTGTAATTTTTTTTTCAAATTTTACTATCCCAAATGAAAAAGACATATCCTATTTTATCATAAAGCAGTTGTATGTAATTGTCGTAAACAAAATTTACTATCACATAATCGTCTTATTTGTATCTAGACGGTTTCGAGCACTTTTTTCATTGATGAATTAAAGAGTGTTTTTTTAAATGGAATATATGAAATATTATCTATCTGTAGAACTATTCCTGTTTTAATTTGAATACTTTATTATGTACAGACATTCATAAACAATGAAATATGCATACACTTTTTACATAAAAGTACGCCTTCTATTACATTTTCCGACAACTTGAAACGCGGCCGAAAAAAGAGCAAGAAAAATGCCTGCCGCATTCAAACCAGCTGCATAAAATGTCAATTTACTGAGAAGAATATTCCGGCCAGTACGAAAGTTTCATTTTGTCTTGGCGGCGCATTCATTCTAGTTCAAATTGGTTTCGATAAGACGGTTGAGAACCGCCGCGGAAAATAAGAAACGGGAAAACGGCGAGGATTTTAATTTGCATCCCCGACCCCCGAGCTATCTCCCCCGTCTTGTCTTTTGCAGAGAGCCGAGGTCTCCAGC
>JABFOV010001558.1:0-24453 GCA_022817685.1 Aradophagus sp. ZL-2020
ACCTTAAACAGCTTTACCTGAACGTTCGCTCAGAGTCCACCTTATCAGTGTGTTGATTTTATAACTAGATGCGGTTCCGTGAAGGTCGATATTGACTTTGCAATTTGCGTGAGTTCAAAGTCAAAGGTCCTAAAGGTCAGTCCTATAAACTGAAATACCAGCGGCTCGTATTGACGTGCGGAAAATTTCGTGAAATACAGTCAATTATTTTGCATAACTAATCGATTTTTCAAGTCGCGACTTTCGTGACCGCTCTTCTTACGGGGAAACGACATTCGCATGTTACGGTTCCAAATTAGTATGGCGCTTAATGAGTAACCGATGTAACTTTCCTTGCGTGTGTTTAGAGTTCCGAATTAAGTGATGTTTTGTCCTGGCGAATCAATTATTAGGGCTATAGACCCTTTTGGAAGCGATATAAGCGAAGCGAGACGAAGGACGGGAAAATCAAGGGATCAGGAAAATTCGTTATTAAAATTAAGTATTCAGATCGGTAGAACGGCTATATACGCGCTGGCGACGATAGTAGTCATTTGGCCGAAATGAATAGTAAATTAAAGCTGGTACGCGTGATTCTCCCAACACAGCCCTTTCTCAGTATTAATACGTAACTCTTTGCTTTATGACTTATTTTTCAACTTCTTAATCACCCTGATTTATACAACTCTGCACATGAGAACTTTTTTCATTTTTCTTTACGATTTTTCTACGAGCCTTCGGCGTCCTCGGCTACTATTCTACTGCGACCTTACTTTTCTCACGCTCAATAATTAGCGAATCAAGTTCGCCAAATTTGGAAATCTCGAATTTAATAACCTTGCAGCATTGACGTCGAAACTGAGCGATGTCTATCGTAAGTCTGAATAATTCGACGTTCCGTTAATCAAGTTTTTAATTCGATGAAATCACTTCACCAGGTGCTCGCAAATAATTTGATCGCTAGAATATAAGACGTTGAATAATAAAGACGAAGAAAAGTTTCCCCTGCGAAATAAGCCAAGGGAAAGAATATTATTTCATCTATAAAAACAAAGGGTTGAAAAGGTTTGTCGGTTATAATTCAATTTGTAGTCAATATCATTTCATTGTCGCGTGTTTTTAATTATTCGGCCTCGACGCTTTTACTTTTTTTTTTCAACTTATTTCCCTGTCATTTCCCTTCCTTGTTAAATTCCTCTGATCCTTTGGATCTTGACTGTCGAACTTCGACCCTCCGCTTTTATAACTTGGTTCGATTGTCAAGCCCTGGACCGCAATATTACGAAGCCTTTTAATGCAATTTTAAGCGCGCCATCACGAGATGGTGTTATCGCTCATGAGACGAACATAAGCTGAAATAGTAAAATACTGGCAGTACGAACAAAGAGTTATTTGCATTCATCAATTTGGTATGAAACAAACGCATTACTATTTTTGTATGAATAAAGAAAAATTCCCTTTTCCTCGAGGTACTTTATGTGATGTCATGATTACAAATCGTAATTGAAAAAACAAGATAAAAATATTTTTGATGTTTGAAAAATATAAATAAATAACAACGAAATTTATGACATTTTTTTCTTCCCTTCTCTCTCAATAAACTACCTTCAACCATATTATAATAGAACCGAACACTCTAAATTCTCACATATACAAGTTTAAACGAACTGAAACAAGTACAAGAAGTTAAAACAATGTAGTGAAATAGTTATTTTTTAACACTTCTGCATATGACCACTTTTCGTTTAAAAAGTATGAAATACCGTTTGGAATATTCTGGTGATATTTAAATGTTGTACGTGAAGAGATAAAAAACAGAATAAGAAAGAAGAAGGAAGAAAGAATGTTAATCTTACCAAGAGCTGGAAACGTCTTATTGCTGTCATAAAAAATATTGCGGATTTACAGCCGGTAAGGCCGCAAAATTCACGCGAAGGGTACAACAAATGTCGGCAGATGTCGAGCGTCTGTGAAAGGGTTGTAGCGAGCCAATAAGGGGTCGCGGAAGATGTATGCGCTAATAATCGAAGAAAAAAATATTCAATAGAAGAAATTTACGGCCCGCTCTAATTAAGGAAGGGAGCGCGCCGGCAACTGTTTCTTCGTCACATTCTCGAGCAACCCTTTCCCTTCGCGGTCCATCCTCCTGGCAGGATTAATTAATTCGGAATATATCAATTAAAAATAAGATTTGTTCTTTCACATCGGCTGTTCCTCTCCGGCCGGTACAATTTTTCTCTCCCGGCTGCGTTTTATTGCAAATTGGACGTGAAAAATGACGCCTTGATTAATCTCGCGGATAATTTAAAAACGAAAGGGTTGCCGATGACGGGCGGACGGGATAAAAATTCAGGACACGAAATTGCCAATCAAGGAGGGCGTGACGGAGGAATCGGCCGCGTAATTCGGTTAAAAAAATTACTTCGCCTTGCGAGTTTTATCGCGCTCGCTTTGCCGCGACCCCTTTTTTCGCCGGGCTTTTCGTTACTTTCAATTCACCCGTAAGACTCGGGCGCGCGATCTCCTCGAGGTTACGGCGTTCCCTTTTTTCTCGATACCGAGCGCCTCCTTTTTGCTCGCACGGCCGAGCAATTTATTAGAAGGTGACGCGCTTATTCCCTGTTCGGTGCCAGTGATCTTTGCCGCCGGTATCTCTCGTTAACGGGCCAAGTGGGACGCGACGTCGATTGCTGCGCAAGAGGCAAGAACTTAATTTGTCTCCTGGAACGTAGTCGGCGTATCGGGCCGATTGGGCAGATGGCCCGAGGTAGGCAAGCCACTTTTTCCCGATCAACGACGGCTACACCAATTCATCCGATTTTCACTTTTCGCCATGACCTTTGATCGGTTTCGCGGGACCGAATCAGCCATCGGGATCAACGTTTTTGCCGGTTAATTTGTGCCCGGCGACACCTCGGCGGCTGCGTTCGTTTGCTCGTGTCTGCCCTCGCGGTGTGGTCATAAATACGAAGAAGGCTCGATAAGTTAGTAAACTAATTAGCGGACTCGCCGACAAAAGCCGATCTCTCCGAAGCCGCGACGTTTTTATTCGCCACCCCGCCTCTGTCCCCACTCGCCCCAATCACCTGCGACCATTATCGCGCTGCCGGCCGTTTGATTTCGTTCCATCACTTCGATATCTTTTTCTTCTTCTCCGGCTGCCTTCGGATTTGTCTCCTGCTGTCTTTACGGTTTTTGTCGCAGTTTCCCACGACGCTGTGCGATCCTATCTCGGCCGTTGCGATTGCTCGATGCGCGCATCCACCGGTAATGAGTCGACCGAACGCCAAGTCAACTTCGATCTATCGTAATGTATCAGCAATGGACGCAGCAATTAATTTTTGACCGCGAAAATTGAACCGTAACAGTGTAGCATGTGTCATCGAACTCAACCGAACAAGTAAAGATTTACGACGATAGATAAAAGTTTTATTGTTGATATAAATATTATTAAAAACAGATAAAAATCATTATTTTTTTCAACTTTTTCCACCTATAAAAGAAAAGTAGCAGCTTACAGAAATCATCAGGATACTGATTACGAGTGCAGTAGGGAAGAACATCAAGTCATTGTTAAAAGCTCAATGGATTAACGTTACATTAACAGTTAACTGTGAGTTAACAAGTCCATAGTTGTTAACTAATATATCAAGTCAATCTTAAATTGTATTTGTTGAATCAACAAAGAACCGAAAATATTTAAACAGAAAATATATTAACAATTACATTTTTTATATCTTTGAAAGAGATGAAATTATTTATAACTATTTATAATATTAAGACATTTCTCTTAGTGTACTAAGTCTTACGATCAAAAAGAAAATTTCACGAAAAAAGAGATCCACGATTCCAGGAACATAATAAAAGTTCCACGAATGAAAGAAAATTCTAAAAATCATTATACACGATTAATAAAAATATTAGTTTTCAATTAATTTATAATTTAGCTGATATGCTGAATACACAAAATTCGCATCTAAAACTTGGACGAAATTTGGCAATCATTTGTTCTAGTAAACCCAAGCTG
This sequence comes from Aradophagus sp. ZL-2020, assembly GCA_022817685.1. Lineage (NCBI taxonomy): Eukaryota > Metazoa > Arthropoda > Insecta > Hymenoptera > Scelionidae > Aradophagus > Aradophagus sp. ZL-2020. Next base: position 4,007 of record JABFOV010001558.1, read on the forward strand.
GGAGCATGGTTGCCGACATCGCATTCTTCGTCTCTCGCAATAGCTCGGCCAGCGAACCATTCGCCAGGTGGACTCGATCGAAGGGAGCAATTCCATCGACGGGGCACGATTAATTGACCGATCGGGGTCGGCCGTTTGTTTGTCCCCGCGCATATAAATAAACAAATAATTGCGGGCGCGATGTTGCCGCCGAAATGTCTGTGAACGAAACGGCAAAGCTCCCGCTTATAATGAGCGGCATACCACGCGGCCCGCCGGCGATCCGAGAGCGACGTGCCTCGATAGATTCATCGAATACTATCGAAAGAATTTCGCGAACAATTCGGAGCAATCGACACACGGAGCTTGGGAACCAGTCTCCCGGGGCCGAGTTATCGTTCGGCTCAAAGAACCGATGTAAATGCAATCCGTAGCTTCTTCTCGTGTCGGTCCCATCCCACCGCGAGACTGATTCCGCCACCATCGACCAAATTGGACCGGGCGGCCGTGTGAGAACCTCGCCGAGAAGAGTCTTAAATCAGCGGGAGGAGAGGGGACTCTCGCTCGCTGCCGGGCCTCTGCCGTTGTTCCCAGGATCAGCTGACCGACTGCCGACATTGCTCGCGCACTCTTTTTTCCCGCAATGTGCCAATACGCGGACATTGTTGGCATCCGTCAAATTAAACCCGTACCGTTGGCTATTTAAATTTCTCCATGAAGAACCGATGCCACTTTAATTGTCCGCTGCTCGCGCGGATCCAATTAAACGTATACCAAGAGGTCGTCTAATGAACGCCCGACGTTATTTGCATTCGGGCTTATTATCATGCGCAATTTGCGCGTCCCGGTTAATTAATCGGAATGTTAACAGCGTGCAATCTATTCGGTCGCCGAATCGACCGGCTTCATCGATTTCTTATTAAAGTGCGACCTTGAACGCCACTGCAGAAACCCTACCGCGCGTTATGGCCGTGTTTTCCTCCCAAGGCCAGGGACCTCTTGAGTCTCACGCCGAGTATCCAGAAAATGCCGTCGGTTCGGTGTCATCCAGCCATGAGAGCACCCGCGGTGAGAGCATCACCTGCGCGAGATAACGCAAGAACACGTAGAATGCAGGTAGCAGCTTCGACCTTGGCTAGGTCGAGCGTGCTGCTACGCGTACATCATGCCACGTCGATTGCTACTATAGTGACCAACCCATATTAGAAAAAAAAAAAAAAAAAAAAAACGATTAGCTCAAGTCGGGCCTATCAATTTGTATTCATCCTGATATTAAAACGAAGCTGGAAAAAAAGTATATTTCCGGGAAAAGAGGATTTTGCAAATTCGACCATTTTTATATTCCAAAGAATCAGCGGTAAAATAATTAAAACGTATATATGAGAATATAAATAAAAATCATACAAGTCTATTCCTTTGTTTGTCAAAGAGTAACTTTAACAAATACTTATCAAAAAATTAATTTTCCAGTCCATTTTCTGGATGCACGTACAAGAAGATAACCATTAATAAAAAAATTGCAACACAAGTGGCATAAAAAGCTGAAAAAAATCGAAATAAGCGTAGCCACGAGAGGAAGAGTATGCGAGAAAAGTTATAATTTTCTTCATGCACATTATCGGCGGACAGTTGCATCCTCAGATTTACTGAGTGCACCTTTTTTCGGCCTGCCACATTTCTTTCGTCTTCCTTTTTCCCCCCTATTTTTCTCACGTTTTTTCGAATTCAGCATGCAATTCGAACACTTTTACGGCGACTCGGGATTTAACGATAAACAGCGATAATTGCGCTTTCGCGATCGCGCAGCCGACAGCCGGGTCGTTACCGAGCACTGGCCGCTCGGTGCGGCTATTGTTTGTTACCGTTGCGCCGTCAGCGGAATGGCCTGCGAGGGAATAATGGCCGCAGCGTATCGGCTCGACCGTTCGAATGAGCGCGCTTAACCGGCGCGCAAAGAGCCGCGACCTGCGGAAAAGGTGTCCCTCGATGACGCCAGATGCGTTGCGGGGCTTGTCAATTATTGAAATGAGCTAATTATCGTTTCCTCGGCTCCGCGCGAGCCGGACAGCTGCACCTTGCTGCCGTGTTATGTAGCTTGCTTACCTCTTTTAACGCTCAGCGCGTGCTCCGCGCTGTATCATTATCCCCAGAGTGGCCTCTTCCAGGGTGCTCCTGCGAGCGGGATAACGGAAGAGGTTACTTTTAAGATACACGACACTTGTGCGTGCCGCTCACTTTTTACGTAATTTCATTACAGCCTCTCTACTAATTTGTCGGAGAAAATTCAATTACTTCTCCTTGTTATCATAAGTTTATTACACTCCGTCACCTTCGAACTGATATTTTTATTACGCTGCGACGTATTATTTTGTTGCTGGTTTCCTTGCATTCCGATGATGATAATCATCTTACGAAAAGAGTTTCTTGATGCATTCGAAAGACAAAATTGTTGGGGTGATTTTTGGCATGGAACTTGGAAGAAATTTGAAAAAAGTCTGTCGTGTATCGATGAGCAGCGATAAAGTCAAATGCTAGAGGACATGCTAGAGCAGTCATTTAAGTTTAAAATTAAAAATTGAAGTTAAGTAATTATTCCATAGCTCTAAAATTTGAAATACTCAGTTTGAGTTGAATCTACCTATCCAAATAAGGAAACATCTTTTACGAAGAATAAGTTTATAAAAAATCGAATTAAATTGCTTTCTTTGGTGTTTCTTATATAATGCACACATCCATATCGAAACGTAAGGAAAATCAAAGGAAATAACAAAACAAAGTCAAACGATCACTCTCTCGAGCAGATAAAACAAAACAGTTGCAATTGGTGAGACAACTAAAAGGCTTGATTACCCAAGTGCGGAAAGACTTATAGTTCGGAGACGCAGGATAATGGCTAACGCGACCTAGTATGCAGTAACGATATTTATTCGATAAACAAAGTTCCAAAGTGGTCGGCAGTCCGACAGACTGGAACGCATATAAGTCCTCGGAGGCTTGTACTGTTAATGGTTGCAATATATCAGGAAAGTTTTGTCGCCCGTGCGCGGCACGACATCTTTATAAGACGCGAAACGATTGCGACGCTGCAACAATCGCACGCAAAAAGGCGCTTCCGAGTCGATGCCGAAATTCATTCGTGACTAGTGCAACGAACGCAAACGAGACTCAGCCGTGGAATTCAATCTTAATAATAACTGACAAATGGCCAGCATCGTCGGATTCGTCCTGATTACAATTCATTAAGATAATGAAGGAAAATTGCGACCAAGTTGCAACGCATTTGGATCAAAAGTTGGACCAATACAAACAACGCCGGTTGCAATTCGCATTAGACCGAGATTGAGAAGCGTCTCGATCGCAACTTCGTCCGCGGCTCCAAGTTTCGGGCGTTGTTAATGCAAGGATTCCGGTGCGCTCGCGCTGTACTGATTCTCGCATTGTAAGTAAATGGAGAACAATAACTAAGACCCGAAGTGGCGTGATTAAACGCGTCAAGTCGACTTACTTCGAATAATAAGACCTGCCGAAGAAAAACTGATCGTCAACCGAACACCTGGAATCGAGAATCGCTATTCAGAGTCAGCAGTAGTCAATTGTATTTATTCTCACGATAATGTTTGTATTTAGATGTTTTGTATTCACTAAGGGCGAAAAATTCAATGCCAGGAAAATGGATTTTTTTTATATTCACTCTTTGTGATTCGGAGACATTTGTAATATCATAATTTGTCCTCTTCAAAAACATTTAATGTTTATGAAATTCGCCATGTGGAAAAGTGGTACAAGTATCGGAAACGTTTTTCTTTTTTATTAAAAAAAATGTAAAGTTCAATTTTTTTTGACTTAATTTTAAAAACTTACCGTTATAAATATCATATTTGAATTTTCCAATTTTTTTAAATTCAAAACTCATGGCACTTTGCCATGTGGATTCAGTTATATATATATATATATAGCTAGCAGTGGGCCAATCTCGTTCAACTCATACCGAGCGGTCTATCGTTGATAGTCCACTTTTTTACCAAATTAGTCAGCGTCGTTTATTCAAATACGTCGTGGCGACTCGATACAACGACGATCTTCAGTGCACTGTGGCACGCCATCGCTTCGTGTGGCACCGTATCCCTCTGCATGATAATTGCAGCGATAATAAGTCTTTACGGCAAAAGCTCGCGCATATTATTGCGATCTACGGTGTACTTTCATTTTGGATCGTTCGACCCTTCGAATAACGTCCGAACGTGGTTATGAGAGATTAAATGATAGATTACACTTTTTTAACGTACTTCCGATTGGATACTGTCAAATTTATACTTTGTATTTGTACTCGCTTTTTCATGTATATATGTTTCACAAAAATATGACCGCATTTTCAGTAAATTTAATTTTACTATATTTTAACTTTTAGGTAGTCTTGTAAATTTTTAATGTCGATTTTGAATCATTTTAAATTTTGAATAATTTAACAACACAAGAAAAAGATGATCTTCAAACGGCATTAAAATTGACGCTGATATCAAAATGTCAATACAAGATTATATTCATTTTGAGCATCAGAAAATCTTGACTCAACATATTAGATCAATAACTTTATACTTTAATTCAACATTTTGAGATTAACATTGTCTTCACTGCTGTCACAAGAAGGCTGGATCTTGTTTTAAACTGATTTTTTCCTCGTGAATGAAATAGGTATACAGAAGTAATTTTTGGGTGTAATTTGTAAAAGTAGAGCACAAGCAAACCTATTATCTTAAAATCAAGGGGGAAGTCAAAGGTTTGTTTAAAATTCGAACGAGTGAAGGACAGCGGCAAAGACGACGAGCTCGACTGCAAGTAGACGCTTAATCCGCACGAAAAGTATGAAAAGTAATTAGACGTCTGCACTACTGTTTGAGGTTATTAAGAATGTTTCGAAGAAAAAATGTTGCGTTCAACCGTTGTTGATTTTAGACTTCAGCTCAAGACAGGAGACACGTTCTCTTCGTGCACCTTCCTCAGGAACGCTTTCTAATTTAAATACCCTAAATCAGATTCAAATCTCCGAGACATTCGATAATTTCAGAATGTTCGGCAAACTCGATCAATGACAAAAAATGTCTATACCGACGAAACTTGGATTAAACGTCCCGAAGACACAGCACGATCGTAAAAATGTGTTTTCACTCTGCGTGCTATGACGTCATCCGCTGTTTGTCGACGGCCAAGTTAATTGAACGAAATCCGAAAAGAAAAGCGACTTTGTTCGGCGTGCTTTTTTTTCGTTCCACGAGAAATTTCAGTCAAACTAATAAGACTAATTATAAGTTTGTAAATAGGCAATTTGGCGTATTTATTCTGCACACCGACTGTGTGCATATAAAGAAGAATTTGAGCAGCAGCTGTAATAGACCTGATGTCACGTGCCAAGTCGACAAACCGCAAAAATGCTTAGCGTGTGTTTACCAACGCGTCAGCGTCGACGCGTTACACGCTTTCAAAAACGTTTCGTGACCGAAGCCGGGCTATCGTGTCGGCAACATTATTTTCCGCCGGGCAAAAAACCGCGCCGCCGGTCGAATTTGCTTAATCAACTAAGACTTTCAATTAAAGCGCGGCAATGTTGATCTATCGCTACAGCGTACAACTTCATATTAGTTTTATTTTTGCTGACTCGCGCGTGCGTTATCCAAGTTTTTTGATTCAATTACACCGGGGCTGCGGAAATTTTTCTAATTAAATTGATCAACACTTTGTTGCTGCCAACTTTTCCCTGTTGCCGCGCACGCGTACAAACATTGCCGGGCGCTGATTTTGTTGGTCGCGTTTGTTGATTGAATTGAAGACCGGCGCGCATTGGTGGACTTCCGTAATTCGTGCTCGCGTCAAAGCCCTAATGCAAGACTACCTATCCGTTGAGTCATTCATTTGGCTTTAATGGAGCGAACGCTAATGAACATATCTCATCAATGTTGTCAGATATTTCGTAAAACTAATCAAAAGTGTATCACGCAACGTGCGCGCGATATAGATCGCCAACGCACATGCCACTTGCTGTGCTCGTTGCTTTCACAAAACGAGACGTGTTCGAGCAGAGTTTCAATATACATTGATTTTTAGGTAGAAAGCTTTTTTCTTTTAATAAATCATCTAATTAGAATTCCATTAATATTCATTGAACACTGTTTATGAATCAAAATATAAAAAAGCTTTATAATACAAAGCTTTTCACTGAGATAGTGAATTAGATAACACAAAAAATCGTAACATTACTTTTTTTTTACTTTTCAGTTATCTATAATTCGTTCTTTGCCTGAAAAGTGCAGTTGTTATTAATGCATTTCTTTAGTATGATTTCATCTTTGGCTCATTTACAAGAATCAAAATCATTATCATCGAAAACAAGAATTGCAAGTTTGAAATTTTATTCACAGACGTACGTTTGATAAAATAAGCAGTCGTGAGGAAAAATTCGTCATACGCTCAAGAAAAGTGTACTCGACTGACATTCTCATGCGCTGATTGAAAACAAACACCAATCAAACCGTGGGTCATTGTTTTAATTCGCGCACTTTCTTCGCTATCTATCGTTATCAATTTGAGCGCAGCTTGCCACTTTTGGCGGGAAATACGTGCGAATGAAGCGCGCACGTCATGTGAAAAATACACGGCAATTAATTGAACCGTCATTACCGTTACCACGCTTCCTCAATCTCACCCTACAAACTGCAATCATACGGAATGCTTTACGACGACAAGCTGAATTACAAGGCCGGTTGTTACGTTTCATTACAGGCAACGGCGAAAAGAATCTCTAATGTTTTTTCTATAAGTGGATTGAACGTTCGAATGCGAGCCTGCGACATCTGTAGCGAGGAAATTCCCCACTAAGTAATTCAAAGGATAACAGGTGGTCGAACAGGAAACATAGGCTAATAAGAGCAGACACTGGCGAGTAGTTAGCATAACAATCGCGAGCGGCTACTGTACGCCATACGTGCCGTACGCGAATGATTTACGTGAATGCGAGCGTCCTAACATTTCGACTGGAACGCTCGATGGGTTTCACTGCGGTTTTCCTGTACGGTTTTCACAATTGCCCGCGGTGGATTCGTCCTTCTTCCGAGCTTCATAAAATTCAAAGAGAAATCGGAGAAAGTCTTCCACTTTTTATCATACAAAACACATCGACCGAGGGGGTCATCAAGCGGTGATAATTAATTCCCGCGGTACAACGTAACTTATAGATCTGTTTGTTTTCTAAGCATTTTATGCTTGCTTGTTAACTCGCACAATAAACAATCATCAATAAGAGCCAGTCCGTTAATTGGTCGACGAATTTTCCTCCCGATCCACGTATTGTCAGTTTCTTCCTTTTATTTTGCATTTTAATTTACTTCAAAACTATCACTAGAAGCATGTTTGACGCTCTACTGACAAAGTATAAACTTTTTAAAATATTTTTCAATGCCAATGTTATGAGTCATTAATGTATTCATTTATATTTATTATAAATTATAGTTTATAAAAAAAATGTAATTGATACAAAAACTTTTGGTTGTATGATTTGTTTTTATTTACCATTAGTATGCAGACGCAAGCGTAATATAAATATTTAAAGGGGGTTCACGCTTGCATTACGATTACATGCAGGGGGCGGGGTGTTTAAAATCAATTACATTTGCATTGCGTAATTTATGGACGATGCCCTAATTCTTGAAGCAACAACAATGTTAATCAAATCAGAGTACAATTGACCATAATTTATCAAACTTGACTTCAAACAATTGAAATGTTTGAATTTGTGTTTGCAAAATTGCCGTTATTTTTCCCGAGCATATTTCGTAACAAATGTCTTGCGTCTACTCCCAAGGAATCGTCAATATGGTACACCAAACGTGAAAATGAGTGCGTTATTTTCGACAGAGGCCCCTTCGGCAGCCGACGAGCGTCACTTACGAAAGAGCAAATCATCCTGGCATAACTTGACAAATGTCCGCTGAAGGGAAAAAGTTGACTGCAAAATAATGCCCAGTCCAGCGAGCCCGGCTAAGCGTTGTCTCGAAGAATAACCGTGAGACATACGAAGGAGAAGGAAGGCTACTTCCGGCGGATACGCGTCATTTTTGTCACGATTGCGACATAGGTTGTTGTGTTACGAGCGACCACTGTTGTGGGCCGGTCAACGTGTCTTTATTTCAATCGATAATGATCTGTAACCGCCGGCGTCGTCATCGTGCGTACTTGCAAGCCTGAGAATAAATGCATTGGCGCATCGGGGTAACTCGACTGGAACACTGACGGAGAACGAGGAATAAACACCGGACTTCGTCAAGTGCCATCGACTGTGCATGTGGCCTCAACCAAAACGATTTTATCAACTCAACGGAATATTGGCGTTTTTTAGACGCTGCTCGCTGAACGGAACGACCGATAAAACTGTTCTTCAGTACGAGGATCTTTGTAATGATAACTAGTGCTAATTTTTCCAGGGGATAGAAACAAATATAATTTGGATCTGATGTACCTGTGATTATTACGAATTTATTATTCGTTTTACGAATAAAAGTATACCTGCCTAAGGACGTTATAAACTTTCGAATGTTACTTGCTTTTAAATAAATTATAAAGTTTGAAACCTTTCAGGACTAGATTTACAGAAAAATTGGACTAACTGAAGCAAAATATTGACTCAAGATGAAATCTGTCTCGTTGTTTTACTAAGAATAATCTTCGCGAGAAAACAAATGTCATTGAAGCAACAATGCATTCGAAATAGAATGTTGAACGTTAAAACAATAACGATATCGTCTTGATCTTACAGTGAAACATGCTTAGTTCTATAGCGAATATTCGAAAACGAAGATTTAATACTAGATCAAGCACGCAACATTAAAACGTTGGTCATTCACTTTGTTTCTCTTTGTGTCTGTAATGAATAATATACAATACACATTTGTTGAATAATCCCGGATTCGTGGGAAACAACGACACGTCGAAATTAGAAAACAAAGATGAACTGCTGTCCAATTATCGGATGCCCGAGATGGTTCAAAAGTTTAAAACCAATAATCTCATTAAAAGCAAAAATAAATGCCGTTTGCAAAGTCGTGAGTAAAAAGTTTAGTGGCGTCTGGTAGGCGTAAGCTAACGCCTACTAATTACACGAAGCGACGGCACCGAAATAGCGTGAACACAATAACTCGAGACGACGGTCAGCGAGAAGAAAAACCCACGCGTATAACCAATCGAAGAATGGATGTGTGCCGCGCATCGAGACAGAGCTCCGCGAAAACAGCCACTCAACTGCCTCGCCGAGTAATTACGTCTGAGGAGAGTGACAAAAAGCCGAGTCCCGATGCAAACGCGGGCGCAGCCGTAAGTCGTTAATTATAAGCCGCCTCTGATTGATCTTCGGTCACTCTATATATACGAATACGTATACCTGCTCGCAGCCGTCATGAACGTTACTCCACAAACGGCCAAGTCGATATTACTTCGTGACACGCGCGTCTTCTTCTTCTTCGCTCCCGTCTGCTCTCATTTCGTCGGCCGAAAAAATTAATTGAAAAATGCCGCCACTAAGCGCAGCTCTTCGGAATCGTTAAAAGGTGTAGGAATGCCAGGCCTGCTAATATTGCTCGGAATATATATATTTTTTTTTTTTTCATTTTTAAGTTCAACATCTAGTTTGAGTAGAGAAAGAGAAATTAATTTGTTTTTTGACAATTTTCGTACAAGTTTCAGTAATTTAAGATGGTATAAATATTGTGAAAAAGTTTTTAAAGCTTTAGAACTGTTGATTTCTTGAACATGGAGGAAACCGTGTAAACATGATACAATCAATAGATTATTAATAAGTTTTTTTATTAATGTATTGATAAAAGTTTTTCTAGACTTAGTATAGATAAATGCTCAAATTAGATTTAAACTGAGAAATTTGAATTTTACTAACTACATTTCGGAACTGCTATTTCTGATGAACAAAGTATTATTAAAGTCAAAGTATTTGTCCGTAATTTTTTTAATTTTAAAAATGTCAACTTTTCCGTGATCCTGTTTTTACAAGAAATATCTGTAATAATATCAAAGCATTTTCAACGACCACGATTAATCGTCGGTTCAAATTGATTTAATTCCAAAAATTCTAAATTTGTAAGCAGATTGACGCTTTGAATCCCGCCTCGGGAAATTTGCGGCGAACAAAGTGCCGCAACAACCGACGCGAATCTTTTCTTAAAATGTTAATACGCGTAACGTCAAAGGGATAATGGCAGGTGTAACAAAGCCGAGATGCAAAAACCGTTTAAAACGCAATTCCGGAACGGTCTTGTGAGCGCGATACGTGTAATAGAAAAAGAAAATTACACGGCTGATAGGATGATGCTTTGCATATCGACATGTCATACGCTAACGAATGCAGATTAGGTATTTTACGTGTAACCATGAGACGAGAGGTATACCGACGATGGATCCTAGACCTTTTTGTCTCCCTTGCGAATCTTCATCTACACACACTGCACCAGAAGTACGTGTTAGGAAAAAGGGGAGGGGAGCGACGTACGTAAATACACGTTCAACATCGCGCTGGCATGTCTGCTCCGTGATACTGCAAAGTGGATAACCAAATATGTAAGCGGATATTGGCTATACATATTTATAGAGAAGACCAGCTACGAGCGCTTCACGCTGCCTTTTCTCAGAGGACCGTATCACCTTTTTTAACCACTTTGGAATATAATGGTCCTTACGGTTTGCTTTGAAAATGCAAGTTTGCCGAAACGTACTATGTACTATGTAAGCTGGGATTTAAAAAAATTATCGAGAACGCAAACCATAATGTAATGAAAAATTCAGGCAAAGAGCACTTCAGATCTTTATCCAACACCGCAAATTGTTCTTCTACTAACTAACTGACACCGCAATGTAGCCACCCTAATATTGTCACTGAACTGTTTACAAAAAATTATTACAATCTTTTAAAAATTTTTATATGAGAAATACTTATCATATATGGGAAATCGGAGTTTTTCGTTCTATTGAAATTCTTGTCTCAATGAACAAGTTAAGGAATCCGTAACATCGACTTATTTTGGCCGTGACGAGCGATACTGACAGTATTCTTCCGGCTAATAAATAAACACTCGTATCTGCGTGCAATATCTTTGGTCGCCGTAATGAAACGTAGGTAACTGTTAATTACGACATTGGCCACAAGCGCGACGACACTTTTTCGCACGGACGTCGCTTCCGTTTTGCGTTTGGCGAAGAAGAAAGACCGTTAATAAGAACTATTACCGAGGAAACCAGGTGACGCGCGCGACACGGTGTTGGCGCGAGTAAGGTGGACAAAGAGTGCCCTAAATCGTGTCGGCGGTGGAAAGTTTGTCTCTCGAAAGATTCGCGCGACCAATTTGCAAGGTGCACCCAGTCGCAGCGATAGTCGAGGCGCCTATCGCTGCGCAACCATCGCGTAACGGTAATGCGCTCCTTGCGATTCGTCCGGCTCTCTTCAGGTGCGATGATGTTAATGATCTGGTTAATTACCGGGCGACACAGAAAAAGTAAATGGCGGACAAAATGAGACCAGACGTCGTTTCTCACGCACTCATGACGAATGAGACTCTGTCGAACATTCGGCCGCAATCTACGCTCACGCAATCAGCCCGTTGCATCACGAAATTCAATATAAAATTACATCTTGATCAACCGAGGGAAATTCTAATTGAATAACGAATGAAAAAACGCTATCATATTGGAAATCAGTGTAGTGTGTTAAGTATTATATTGTATATCAATACTCCGAAAAAGAATAGTGTAAAATGAAAGATATATTTGAATTTTTCTTTTAATAAACAAATGTAAAAATTATGGTACGGTTTTCTATATTTTTTTATCTATCTTTTTCAACACAAATGTCTAACAATCAAACGATAAAGCCTGGGTAAAATGTTTCTGACCTGATTGAGTCGGCATTAATTATATAGCATATCTATTCGTGCAGTTTATCTATCCGATCCTCATTCCGTCCCTCGATCGCCTTCTTCCCCGCGACGCGACGTTCCTCCTTGGCTCAGAATCGCGCGACTTTCTTACAAAGTTAACGTATCGCGCGTGGGACGTCTTTAACGAGAACATGAGCCCGGAATCCCAACGGTTGGTAAGTCTGTCACATCGTGCGCCAGCTGAGAATCCGCGGTCCAAGTGGCCGGAGATTTTTGACTGTAAAACGAGTTGCAATGGCGTGCCAAATTCCACCCAATCTTTGCCAGTTTTCGGTCGATCTTCGACCACTCGGTTGCGTTCTCGTGAAGGGGATTTCTAATCGCGTCAATCATACCGTAAAATCTTGCCAGCGAATGCTCTATTCGAGTGACGAGGGACTGTGTCTAATTAAAATTCAAGTTCTTCAAAATAAAAAAGAATAAAAAAAGAGTAAAAAATATAAATATATTACAATAAAATATATTATAATAAAAAATACAACATCAATAATAATAATGAACGACCTGGCGAAAGAATATTTGTTTTGTGAACAAGATTATAAAATATTTTGCAAGAACTGTTACAATTTTTTTTTATAAGAATCAACTCATTTCTTAAATTGTTACATGCAACTTGAATATAGCTGCAACTTATTATTGATGGCGTATTGAAACAGTATGAGCGCGGTGATAAAACGCGTCGGTCCCGGAACATCGCGGAGGTCCTCGCTTAACGTCTAGAATTATATATGACGAGACGCGCGGGGCCCGCAATCTGCTCCTCTTTCTTCCAGGCCCCACGCGAGCTAAACGTTGAATATATATTATTGTGCATCGCAAAGAACAGCCACTTTGTTTTGCTGCTTTGCAACACTGATTATTCACATTTTAAAACTCCTGCCGTAAAAATCGTGCTGTATTTGTATTGAGATATTTTTCAAAAAATTCTAATTGAAAAAAAAAACCTCTGGGACAACAAAAAATTAAATACTTGCAATATTTTCAAATTATTTAAAAAAAATGTTGAGTAATTTTAAATAGGTCTAACATATTTTGAGAAATATTCCTATGTTACTTCAGTTTAAGTATTACAACAAAATGGAAAACACTTTTAAATGTGCAAAATAATTTCAAAATTTATCGCGGATATTTGACCCTGATTTTGAAGCATTGAAAAGTTGGCAAAACAAGCGTGCGGATTTTCTTATCGTTACAGAATTTCGTAAAAGTTACTCGTCAAGTTCTTACATTGGAACTTTTATAAACCTTTGCGGCAAGTTTCCGTTATTTTATTCAAACTCCGACTGATCGTCAGACGCACCTCCGAGCGTAATCGCAAAGTTGAATAATTAAATTTAAACTGTCTGATAAAAGTGACCGACTTAATACGATTGATTTTCAATATCGAAATGGTGTTCCAAACGAGCCTATGAAGTAAACAACGTTTACTCGGCAATTAACGGCAAATTTACGCGCAACTATATGGGAGGTTTATTTTCACAAAGCTAAATACGCTTTGTGTACTTTACACGCGCATCCACAGCCGAGTGATGAATAATCTTGATTGTCTCCTTAGGCCTCCCCTTTTTAGCGAGTGGTCCGTAAATTAAGCAATTTGCTAATGATATTCTCACGTGGCTCGTATTTCAGTCTTCGCGTCCCAGCTCTGCTTTTAATGCCGGCACTATATCAGTCGTTCCTGGATGGCTTATACCTTACCTCGGCGGGAAAATCTCCTTGTCTCGGATCTTTTAACGGCTGCCGTATTTTATCGTTCATAAGCAACCAATAGCAGGCCGACTAGATCATCATGCAAGCAAATTCGAACGAATGCGAACTATCACATTTTTGTTTTCAAATCGACTCGACCGATCAAACATCATTTCGTCTCACTCTGTCTCAATATGGCGAATAAGACTTCACGTTATTAAAATCACACTATTGTCGTGGAGGTACTTTTACAGCAATCCTGGTACCAGAAATATATTATACATTAATATTTGTTCAGGAATGTTGCTTGTACAAACTAATCAGCGAGCCGGGGTTCAGTAAATGCTTTCCGTTCGGTTATTGTTGCAAAGGTTCCTGTCTGACTGGACTTCGGGGTCGAAAACGAGGGTTAATGAATGAATCGCCGGATATTTACGGCGCAGTCTACAAAGAAGCAAAGCCGAGGACCGTCGTTAATTAATATAGATTAGTTTTGATTGTATATTTATCTATTAATTCCTATTAACGCTAAAGCGACGTAACGCTGCCTCGGCCTTAATCCCTCAAAGGGTTGATAATAATTGGTCGATTTAAAGTTCAATTTCGTTTGATTCGTTCATTCATTTCAATTATTCGACGCGTTTAATCAGTTCAGCCCGCCTGTCCGCTCCCCCCTTCTCCCTGACCCCGTGCCCCAGTCACTTCTTCGACGTCTCTCTTATTTTTTTTTTTTTTTTTCTTCGCGGTATACACCTACGACGTCGACTTGACAATTACGCGATATTAACTGTACCAGTGTCTAATTTAAAAGGCCGCGGGGGACAATACTTTGGTGGAACCTTAAACCTTGTATTATGTTCGTTTAGTCAGGAAGAACGGAGATAAGGATAAAAGCGAAACGCAAATCCATACTCTCGGAGATACGATTGAATGGCTTCGCTGCGGGCATTTCAGCGAATGGCCCGTAGTTCTCGTTCCACCGTTTGATTGGAGTAACAACGAATGGCTGCATTTCATAACGCCCGGGTGTTTCGTATCTGAAATCTCCAATATTTTTAAAAGCTCGCAAGGACCGCGGGGTGACGCGCACTCGTACGAGGGATAAGAGAGAACCGAGACAATAAGGGGGAGAGGCACGGGACGAGACAGAGGGAGCGGGATCTCGAGTCGTCTCTTCTCTCACCTTCAAAGGCGACTCTCAGCAGCGGCCATTAAAATACGAATAATTATTACGAGAGCAACGACGGAATGATCAGTTCGCTTCAGACGCCACGATCGTCCGTATCAGCCGCTGATGGCTCTTTTCTCTTCCGCTCGCCTCGCCCTTCTTTTGCTTGCGCTTTTTCCTCCTTCATTTTTTTCTTTTTCTTTTTTTCCCTTTCCTCCGACTTCGCATCACTTGCCGAATCGGCGAGCGCTTTCAAACTGCCGCCTTTGGCTTTTTTTCACCTACACATCGCACGCGTTTCGACGAACGGAACGTTGCTGCACGGGAAAATTCATTTGCTTTCCGAGACCTATTCGCTCGAGCGATAGAGTATGTCTAAAGGCGCGTGGCGTTTTGTGCGAGGAGTCAAATATTCGAGTATTTTTGTTTTTTATGCAGCTATACTTTTGAATATTCCGATACGTTTTCTCCTTTGCTCGTTAACGTATTTGATGATGGAAAAGAAGCAGAGATATGGAATTTTGCACGTGTATTACATGTGAGTTCAGGTAGACGGAATGACGTCATTATATGTGAAAAGACGCTCCATAATCAATTTGCGGTTGCATACAATGAAAATGTGGTCGAAATGTAGGAGTATTCTTGACTGGTCATATTTTTGTTTTTATTATTCAATGGCTTTATAAAAATACGTTCTGAAAAAAGTATTAATACAAAATACTTTGAAATTACTTTGTTAAATTTCGTCAAGATTATTCCATGTTTGCGATCCAATCATTAATCAATTCGTTTCCTCGTAAACCGATAGCAACATTGAATTTACATTTCTTAATCCATCGGTTTCTCATTAGTCGGGACTGTCAATTGTTGGATTGTGGATTTGGAAAATATTCGAGTTTGCGTGTCTTACGAACCTAAAGCCGCCGAACGACCAGGCACAATTATATGCCGAGGTTCGCGAGACGAATCCTTTGATTGCGAGCTCGCTCGCGTTGACGTTCTCATTAATACTCCTAACGGTTAATCCACCGTAATTAAGTGCATACGGGCACAGCGCGTATCCAAGAAGAATAGGCGCGAAACAGGGGAAGCGAGCGGTCAAAGCGAGTTTCGTTGGCGAGATAGTGTCACTTGGAGTTTGCAAAGAACGAGCGAGAGGACGAGTTTTGAGCCTGCGATTGCTCGTTAGCGTAACCACGGCCCCGTGTCTGTCACAAAATCGCTGATTATCGTCGTTCAAGGAAGCCACCGATGCCAAACAGCGAGCTGTATCGCCCTCGACTCGCGAGCGCGCGCACGACAGTCGTCGCGATCATGGCTTGATTTTATACCATGGTCTGCCAGTCTCCAGAGGCACGCCGAAAAGGTGGCAAAAGGGGATGAAAAGGCGTACTTACGTGTGCGATTTTCGCACGGTTGCGTGTCCTTGCACAGCTTATGAAAGTAAATTACAATTTGTTAAAGATAGAGAAAACATTGTTTTCGTTTTCGATTCATTTCGTCAGCATCAAACTATTATAAATTTGATAAACGAAGAAAAAAGATATTTGAAGTATCTACACTGACAACTGTAGTATAATTTTATTTGTTAATCAATGATAATGTTACAGTTCGAAACGTGGATAGAAATTCTTGATATTATTTTACTTCAAATTACAACGAAAAAAAATTATAATAATATATTAAAATTGCCTTAAAGAATACGTTTTTTGAGAAAATTAGAAACCACTATTATGCATTAATGAATGAATCTTAAATGTTGGTCGTAAGAACTCTGAAGAATTCTTTGCAAAAAAGGCAACTTTCACTCTCACGTAAACAATCTTTTACCAGAACGCAAAGATCGGTTGCGATTTTCCGCGATCGTACGAAAGTTATTGATATCATCAGGAGGAACAACGTATGTTGGTTTTGTGCTTTGAAAAAGCGATTCACGTTTTGTGAGAAATACGGCAAGAAAAAGGACGTGGAAGAGTGCATTAGCCCGAGCGTCGATCAGCCACGCGCGGAAATCTATGACCAACGGCATTCCATTCGAAACGTACAAAGCGGAGAGGCCGAGGCGGCATGAAAAGTCGGGTGGGCAACGTTCGCATGACAGTCGCTCTGTATTATTTCCAAATGTAACGAACAATTATTGCCCACAATGGGACATTCTTGCGAGCCGGAAAATCTCATAACATCGACGGAAGGGATACAGTTAAAAAGGCAAAAACGGCGGCAAGATAGATCTTCGCGCAGTAATTTCGCGTGCAAGCGACAGCGGGAGACGGAATTAAGCGACGTCACAATAATGAAAGTTCGGCGGCAGGCATAATGCATAAGATTATCGAGTCTTCCCATGGCCCAGATCGGTCATTACGGAATAACAGTAATTATTAATAAGCGGGCAGCTCTTCTTTTTATTTCGCTCTCGTGCCTTTTTTCCGAGCACATGTGCGCTTTCGCAAGAAACGACGGAGACAAAGCGAACGAGGTTCGATGAGAGCGGATGCAAAAGGACAGTTGCGTGAGTCGGATTGCATTGTTGGTTTCTCCGGCAAAGGATAAGTACCGAGTGCGTAGCGAGTGCACGCTCCGACTATGTGGAGCGTCGCTCGAAGGTTAGGCCAGGTCGGGTTAGCCGGCGCAAGAAACGCCAAGAGAAACCATAACGTTATAATTTATCGCCGCCCGTCCCATTGTGGCCGTCTTCCTCGGGGGCGTTTTCGCGAATCAAAGGAAAGCGATTGTCGTTCGCTTTGCCACTCCGACGTTCGAATTTCGCGGCTCCCACGTCGATCGTAAGACAAGGACGGCGAGTCGACCGATTCGCTGGACTGGCGCTATTGTAAATCATCGTCCGAGTCGTAAAGACCCGGTAAAGATGCAATTGACAGGGTAATGCATTACAGTTTAAATCGGTTTAATGCCTCGAGTGGATCGTGCGCGAGAAAAAAATGGTACTTTGTTTGTATGCAAATAAATATCTCAAAACGGATCCCTTTGAGGTCAAAATAAAATATTTGCTAATTAAAAAATTGTTTTTATATTATAAATGATGAAATAATGATTAAAATTGCATATTATGTCTTTGAAGGCAAAATAAACTGAAAATTATAGACTTCGCGATTTCTGTAAATCTGAATTTTACTAAATAAAACGGCACTGTATGGAATATTCAACAATATACTTCCTACAAGAGCTTATATTGTTTTTTTTTTTATTTCATTATATTACAATATTAATTTTCTTGCAGGATGAATATGTTTTATAAAATAATTAACCACATTTAGTTTCGTGAAAACAGAATAACGATTATTTATGCGCGATGCATAATGAAAATTTTACATGTTTGTACTTATATTTATCATTTTATTTCAGACTAATAATTATTATAACGTTATAACTTCGTGGGTGAACTTATTGAATAATACATCACGCAGAAATGCACTGATACACTTTTTCAAATTCAACTGCATTACTGTTCCACTACTATATGTAATGAATAATAAAAGCACAAAAGGTTTGCCTTTGGAAAAATTGCATTTTTAAAATATGTCCACAGCATATGGAGCTGTTTTTAGAGTAGATTAGTAAGGATATTTAAAACCTAATTTATTTTGTTGTTTAAAATAATAAATTGCTATTATAAGCGAATAATTTTTATTCACTTTAACTTGTTATACTGTGTTTTTATACCGATTTTGAGATTATAGACATGTACATCCAAACTTTGCTTGAAAAAAAAACCACAATATTAATGGTAAACATTTCTCATTACAGCGACTTTTAAATAAAATTACGGTTCTTAAATTAAGACATTAGTATAAAAAATGTTTAATCGTGTGGAATTTTTTTTCCTCTTTCGCGTTAAAAGATTCAGTTACCAGAATCGCACGTTAATCCTCCGAATGTCTTAATTCGTCACATCCGTGGCATTTATTTTCATAAGTGTAAATTCCCTCAAATCGTAATGTCAAAATCTATTTTCATTTAATTAAACATCCATTCAATCATCGTCACTCCATACTAATCTATTAAGACATTACTTAGAACGTACAATGTGTTAAAGATGAAGTCATAAATCGTAAATGAACGCAAAAAACAACTCGTTTCATTGCGCTGCCAGTGCGAATCCCTACTTTTCTATATCTTGCTGGCCTGACAATCATTTTTTGCTGCTTCGACGCGTAATATTACATTAAGGTCTTCGATCGTTTCACAGGGTTTTGCGGCTACGCAAAACGTGCAATAAAATTGCATTTGTTTGACGATTCGCGCGATCGTAAAGATCCCGTTTAATATTCAATCCGACTGATTGACCGCAAACCCGCATGAAGCGCAATAATTTTATTACGCCAAAAAAAGATAAATAAATAAAAAACACTACGATCGATCGTAAAACCATAAGAATGTATTTTGTTATTAATTTAAAATATAACTCGATTTTAACACGTGATGAGAGAATCGATTCAACGAGACGATTTAATTATTTCAACTTTTACAATATTACTTCGAAAAAATAGCTGCGATTATAATGGTTCCAAACTGTAGACATACACTGTATATAAAAAAGGACATGCAACATAAAAACCAAGAAAATAAACAAAGACAGCATGTTTTGTTTTAATAGTAATCTGCTCGTTCTTTGCTTACATGTCGCGTTGAATATTGTTTCCTTTCTTAATTTTCTGCAGAAATCTATGGTTATTAAAAGCAAATAAAAATGAATTATTCGCTGGACGCAACTGATTACAACAATCTATTCATAAAATGATTTGATTTATAGTCTAAGGCTGTCATATTAACAGGCTATACTGTTTTGTTACCAGTTCCTTATTCTTCGCCATTTTCTCGCCCCGGTAATTTATAATCATAAAGGATGTTTGTAATCATGTTATTACGTTTCGTCTTTTTCCTTCATTTTTTCGCACATTTCGGCTGACATGGGAGGTCACAGAACGATAGCCGTGCGGCGACCGGACGAAATGCAACGCCACGTTGACGGCGAGAACACGAAGTAAATAGCCGGTGGGGTAACCGTCGCGTCATTGGATTGCCGACGAAGCGCGACGGCCCAAACCGCACACGGTTATGGCACGAAAGAATGATAGTGCCATAATAGCCATTATAGCCATGGTTACGCAAAATTGGCCGAGTGATGCGACCGGCGCTTGGACGCGCGTTCGGCTGGTGGTTCACGACCGCGGATCATGACTTCTGTGGGAAAGTACGTGAAGCCGTAAGCCGATCGGAAATTGTCCGGGAAAAGTCTTGTTACGGACCGTGAGCGAGAGTGAAAGTTTTTCCAACGCGAAATTATACGCTGTCGCGGGACTTTGCTCTCCTTTTGATATCCTCGCGCATCCCAATCGCGCTCGCTCGCTACATTTTACGTATTATTACATTACAAATTCGATGTAATTTCATCCATATTCATTTGCAGGCATGGGTAATTCAATTTCAGACAGGATGAACAGATTGCTATGATGTTTCACGGATCGTGCTTATTTGTGAGAATCGTCAAACGGCTGTTTTCTACTTTGAGGTTTACTGACAAACGTAAAAGCGAGAGATGTGAGCTTGATGGTATGCTTGGCGTGGAAAAAAAGGGAGGGGGGGGGGATGGATGGCCACGCAGGATC
>JABFOV010001559.1:0-24452 GCA_022817685.1 Aradophagus sp. ZL-2020
GAGAAAATTTATACAGAGGATTATGTTCTGATGATAACCGGAATTCCTTTTAGCCGAAATTTAAGTGGAAAATCCACTAATAATAAGTGGAATCCTCTTATTATAAACTAATATTTCTGTGAGTGTAAAAGCTTGATTTTACAAATTACATGTAAACAAATCAATTTGAAATGAAACATCTAGCTTTTTATGACAGCAGTGGAAAAAAGATTAACTTCAAAACGTTGAATTAAACTATGAAGTTATTAAAACCCTACAGCCATTGATGTTGAGCCAAAATGTCATAATACTGTAATAAGATGAGGAAATGTGTCGTAAAAATAAATTGTCATAAATAAGAATTAATAAGTCACATTTCCATGAAAAAAAAAAAAAAAAATCGTGAGTTGATTCCAATTGAAAAGATAAAGAAACATTATAGACAAAATAGGAAAAATATGTTAAGCTGAAAAAACAGTATTTTTAATTCATTGTTCGTTGATAATTTCCGATAAAACTCATTTGATACAGAACACTTGATATATTTATTGCATTAATGTATTGAAGTATAAAATACAGATAATTACTTCATCCATTATCGTGGTGATATTATTCGCTTAAAAAATCATTTAATGTCATTGTTAGAAGTTAACACAAATAAAAATCATTTAATAAATCAAAAAATACATTTTCGCGACAAAAATTTGCCCGAAAAAACTGTAATTAAAAATAAACACTTTATTAGGAAAGTTAGGAAGCAAAACTTTGTCAAGAAAAAAGGTAAAATCGATTTGTAACGCCCGAGTAAATAATAATGTTGTAAAAAATTGCACCGAGCTCAAGAAAACAAGAATAGACGAAAAATGGTGTCGCGTGAGACGAAGTCGGACATTGATAAACCGAACGAGTGTTGGTGCGAAGTCGAAAGATGATTACTTTGTTTATTCTTAGCGGTACCTATCGATCGAGTCGTACATTGGACTTTGGACATTGCACCTTACGCGGAAGGTGCGGTTATTTTAAATGCGATGAAACATTGACACAACGGCCGGCTCGACGCAGCACGTCGTCGCCAATACAAAAACTCGACGGCGGCACGGCGGAGAAGAGGGACGGAGCTTTAACGAAATGCGCTTGATACATAATTCATTCGTGCCAGAGGTTACGAATAAGTCTCGGCTTATTCATTTTTTCGTCTACAAATGTCGTTCGCGTTTTCTCCACGAATCCCGTCGGCCCGCTATTCATCTCGCCAACAATTATCGCCATTTTTGATATTCACATTTTCCCACTCGGTTGATTTTTCTTCTTTTTTGCATTATTTTTTTCGTCCCGTTTATCTTTCTTTTTTCCAATTATCGCACTCGTCCAAGTCAATCGCGTAATATTTAATTGATTCCGCTCGAAAGTTGAGGAATGAATTGAGTTGAGATCAAACTCGATTCCAGTGTAATGGGTTTATGTCGGGGCTTATGATAAAGTTATCAAGAATTTAATCGCTTTTATTTGTCGAGCTTCATTGTATTCCGGCGGACTTTTTGCCGGAATTATGTTGGGAATTTTGTATTGAATTCGTGATTATTTTAGTCGCCGTTTTATTTTACTCTGAATAACTGTGCCGAAATGCATTGCGCGAATTAAATAAAACATTTTGCGTTCACGTATTTTTTTCCCCCAAAATCGCAACTTACTTACGAACTAATAGTGAATCTATTTTAAGAGCGAATTCGTACGGGGAAAAGTATTCGATTAAATTAAAAAGGAAAAAACTATATTTTGTCAGACATTTCAAAGTGCTGAAAGTTGGATTTTAATGTATTAAAATTATACTGTTGTTAATGATATTTAACAGAAATCCGAATAACAATATAACAGTTTTGGATTTGGTTAAAAGTTAGTTAGTTAATTAATATGTATACATTTAAAATGACGTATTTTTTTTACAAAAATGAAATAGAGCAACATTAATTGTTGTGTCAACAATTAAATTAAAAGTTTCAATAACAGTAATATTTGTGATTTGTTTATTCGTCAGCTTAACTATATTTTTATATAATTGTAACCGAAAATTTTATTACCTGTTTTTAATCAATTATATAACAGTTAGTAACACGATTAGGCATTACATGCTTTTGTTAAAAATTTCAATTTAATAACTCACCCGAATTGAAATTGAAAAAGTCTGATAATTTTTCAAATACTATCAAACTCATGTTTAATTAACCAGCATACAATTGCAGCGATTGTTACCTTAGGATGTGTCTATGTAATGTAAACATATCCTGGGGTATAAAAATTGACAAAATTTAATAGTTTGTCTAGAGCGCAGCATTTATGTTTTTCCGACTTGTTTTGCGATCCCAGTGACGGTATTAGAGTCCCCGAAGCGTTATCGGAACTTTCATTTCTTAGCCTTTCCAGATAGCGTACCTTGGAAAAATCGCAAAAAATTGGAAATTTTAAAAAATTTTCAGAATCGTATAATTTCGATTGCATATTGTTCTCTGGACCTCAGAGAGTGTACAGACAAAGTTTCAGACTGATTGGTCGAGTTGTGACCGAAATTCGGAAAATCGAATTTTTCGACATGTGTTTCGTTTGGGTCAAATATTCCCTAGTAGAAATTACAAAAATTGATAGGGCCCTGATGCGGATGTAACGCATGGCATTAATATGGCCCTGATCAGAAAATTTTTTCTTATCAGCCCCCGGTATGGTCCCGATAAGGACAAATTTCCTGATCAGGGCCATATCGATGCCATGCACATCCGTATCAGAGCCCTATCAATTTCTACTAGGGTTATATCAGCGATTCGCTGAGATTTTAAAACTCCATTATTTTGACAGGTGATTCAAAAAAAAGTCCTTAACTTAATCAAATTTGGCTCCTCCAAATACATATATATATATATATATATTTTTTTTTTGCAAGAACACTTTTTACTTCATATAACTACCAAAGAAATTTAGTTGACTTCACAGAAATAATGCCTGGTTCAACAAAGCACACCTACTGCTGTGTCTCCAAATTACTTTACTAAAACAGTTTCCAATATTAATATTTCACGACAAGGTCAAACGAATGAAAGGTCGTCACTCCTTTCTCAGCTTTAACCGTCGGCGCGTCTGTCACCGAGATATATTTGCGGTTCAAAAATGCATTAATTACCAACGTTGTTAATCGGAAGCACGCGACAAACAGCGACTTACCTTGAGAGCTTAATGAGCTGTCAGCGGCCAGGCACACAAAGGGTACGTCTTTTGCAAAAAATAATGCGCGATCGTGAATGTTAATTACTCCGCGATCCTTATTCCTGTCGAAGCAATTTCAAATCCAATCAACCCCCGCGATCGTACTAATTGGAGGAAAAAGCGGTTCACCGACTCGAACTTTCGCTCGTTTATTCCGATAATTAGCAATCCGTACGGCCACGTCTTGACAAAAGGTGAGAATTTTTATAACGCAGGATGCAATTGCCAACGTAATCACGCCAAGGTGATAAACGAATAATCTGAGCGAGTTGGACGGGAAAGCCGCTTTGACGAGAGCAACTCGTATGTCGGCGATTATCAAGTTTCCGGTTGTACTCAATATCTCCTGCAAGCATTGAATTTATCACAACGTGAATCCGACTGGAATATGGGATCAAAAGCTTTTCATCATTGCACCGTCATGCTTCGCGCCCTTTTTGTCCTACGCAATCGACCAAGATATTTAACGTCACGCATATGATTTTGCAAATGATATCTTTAGCTAATACGACGATCGTGTTTCTCGGCATGTTGTCTAGTTTGAAAGCAATTGATTTTTTATTGTTCGAGTATTGATCAAGGCTTTATATGTAATGCGATCTTTTGTCATCCGAAATTGTCAATTTTTTATCTTAGTTATTTCGATAATTCGCCAAAGTCCAAATTCGTCACGTGTGTTATGTAAATTTCATTTACAAACCGAAACTGTAAGCAAACAAATTTAATCGTTTGGAAGTGCACATTATCCGTTGAAATCGCTCTGTTTGATGTATTATAATCATTCATTGAGATTACTCTTTTAGTAGGCATTGTTTATTTCAATCAAATTCTTGATTAATAAAAAATAATAAAAAGTAGACATTTTTAAACCTTTCCTTTCATGTTTTCCAATCTTTATCAGTTTTTCTTCTTCTTTTGAGATTTTAATATCTTTTATCATCACTTACAGTCGACTTTTGAGTGACGCAAATCACGGCGATATTTGTATCGCGAAAAAATACTGGAGTTGATATTCGAGGGAGACATTTTATTAACTGCACGTGAAAGAGATTTTAACGACTTTAATTCAATTAGCGGTTTAATAGCATTGTTTGTTAAGGTAAAGCTTCGTTCCTTTTCTATAAAGAATTATTTTAACGATTCCGTATAAACTTTGAATGTGAATTCACGTCAGGAAATCTGCGTTGCAATTTGAGAAGACAGCGTTTGCATTGCAGATGTGCAGTTGCACATTTTTTTGCAACGCCTTTGAAAATACTAATTTTTATATTACGTCAAACTATGGTTATCTCATTTTATGCATAATATTGCATATGCTGTTCGGAATGAATTAGCGTCAATTTGTAAAATATGAGAAAATGAGAATCAATAAATTAGATTTAATTTCGTTTCTGATTAACACCTTGACTCCTTTTTTTTCTGATATGAAATGGAGTCGAGCGAAGCGAAAGCGTAATTAAAATAGACGCGTGAAAGACGTACAATATTTAATAAACAATTCGCAACATTGACTAAAGATTTTCTGAGAAAAACATTACGACGTATTAACATCGTAAAAAGATTATCTACGTTACGACGTTTATTCGCTCATAAAGACGTGAAATCCTAAATAAAACTGACACTCGTCATTTCAGCCAATAAAATTTAACCATTAACAGGCGAATGTCATAAATTAAATGCATTTACGTGAAACCCATGTGTGAAAGTAATTCGAAAGTAGAACAAATACTTATTAATATATATAAAAGTCTTGCAAAAAATTGCACATTTATTTTCACGCCATGAATTATTGCGGATGACACATTCGATTCAGAGTTGAATGCCAGCATCATTAAAGGTATTTTTTGAATGAAAAATACTTCATTTACGCGAATGTTTAAACATTTTTATTAAAAAAAGTGCGCCAGACCGGCCGCCCTCAAGTTAAATGGGGCGCGTAAAATGTCGGTGCGTTTTGTCATGGAAACGCACAGCTTGCGATAATGTCGTTTGTTATCTCTCGTTCTGCGAATCGTCCCGCAATACGTGTTTGCATTCTGATTGGCCCGTTTTTTTCTCCCACATTAATTCGTCCTTTATACCCAATTTACAAAAGTGGGACGCTTTGCATTTAAAAGTTCGGCACTTAACATCCCGAAAAAGATGTAGTCGTAATAACTGCGCGCCGGTGCAAAGTGAATTCGCGCACTTGGCAAATTTAAATGGAACGTGTTTGAGGCAAATTAAAGTCAAATGCATTTTCAGCGGATCCGAGTAATCCCCGCTTTATGCATATTTGCATAAACTTCGTATCACGCGAATTAAAGATAAACGCATTACGACGGGGAATTCACGGGCTCGCTCATTATTCCGCGATAAACAACTTTTCCGATGACCAGTACGCATTCGGTGTTTCTTTTAATGAAGGGCTATGTGGTTTATAAATAGTTTATTCGTGCAGAGAAATTTTGTTTTAAGTTTTAATGATTATAATCGGTGCTGCTATTTGGTCATCGTGGAATATATATTAATTTGATAATTTTAACCGTAATTAATGAATTCAATTATAGTTAATAATGAATTCGGACTAATCTATGTGTATTGCATGCGTGAATAAGCATAGAATGTTTATTTGTGCGAAAAATTAAATTATTTAAGCTCAAACAATCCGATTTGACGATTCAAATAAATCGTTTTTTACAACGAAAATTTGATTAAAATGAAATTTTTATATTCATAAAAATAATTGATTTTACTTAAAATGCCAGTGTATCATTTAAAATTAATCTCATGGAGTCATAGTCAATTAATTAATTACAACTCGAAAAATTACTCGTGCAGAATTGCTTGAGTTAAAATATTCGCATTTTAAAACAACACACATACTACCTATAAAAAGGCAACTGTCTAAGTTAAAAACACTCCTGTATCTTACATTAAAAGGCTGTCTTCAAGTGAAGTTTTAAAATGAGATAATAATCTTATCACGTTCGCATATTTATCAAATTTATATTTTTTTCTTCATCGACCAATAACGAAAGGTCAATTTATAGCTCAAGTCTTACTTGCACAAAGAAAAGTTCAACGACAGAAATCAGATGGCGATGAACCTAACATATCCATTGGTCGATGAAGAAATGATAATCGGCAATCGATAATGATTAGCGGCAAAGTGATTTGCGAAGGAAATAATGCGATGATTGGTTTTTCAGGTAACGTCAAACAATGTGGTTTATGGAAATGGGGGATACGCGGAAAAAGGTGAAAATGCGAATGCGGTTGGTCGTTTTTGCCAGGTATGTAGATGCGGCGTATGATCGATCGCCGTGTAACGTCATCGGCCGGGGTAAAAAGGAGCTTTGCCAGAGATAAATCACGTCTCGAATTTGTCAGAATACCGATTATACGCCCTTACGCGTCCGCGGGGCGCGTCACTTGTGCATTTATTCATGAGGATAGATTAGATTTCGAAAATTGAACGTGAAGATGACAATTTTCGCGGCTGACGAGCCGCGACGCCCTGCGCCGGCGAAGACGCAACCAACTCTTTCTTGAGTCGTTAACACGAAAACTGCTTTAATTGTTTTTTGATGATACTAATGACTTTGCGTCGCTCGAGATAAGAATTTTGATTGAGATTAAGAATTAAGGCGCTGTTTTCGCAAGTGTCGCGGAAATCCCGGAAAACGAATATTTTCATTACTTTTTTAGTTAATAAAGTGGATAATTTTATGAATACTAATTTATACGAGTTTTTTAAAATCATACTAGGAAAAAAGAAATGATTTCAATACTTAGAAATAAAAGAAAAGAAATAAGTTTGGAAAACCATTAAAATACGTAGTTTTTGTTTTAATAATTCAATAGAATTGTGATAACATTTTAGTTTTTTTCTGGTGTAATAGGATTTATCATTGAGAAAATTTAAAAAATCAACATCTTAACTGTCTTGAAGCAAGATGTACGTTTATACATTATACGTGGAAAGAATGTCGAACAGAAATACATATGCTCATTGTACATACATAATAAAAATGAAAGGGACAATATGTAGACACACTGAGAGGAACAGATGTTGACAATGATTATCAGATATTTCATTTGAATACCTAAATACTCGTATTATCTAGATACTTGCTTGCTGAAAATAGATGATCGATTTTAAGAATATTATACTGTAATTCTTACTCATATAATGTACTCATACACCATGTTTCAAATTCATTGAAATTAAACTTGCATTCGAAGCTACGTAAAACAATTTTGATTCAAAAAGAATAATTAATCATTTTATACAGTGGCATTAATTACCATTTTATTTTACATTTCTCTTGCTACATACAATTGCCAACGTAAAATAATTCATCCTCGTTCGAACGCTAGAATACTCGAAACAGTTGCTAATTTCTTCCAAAGAGTACAAAAACTTTCCCTCTACAAATTTATTCTTGTTCTACAATTTTGTTCGATTGTCAATTCAGTGCTTTCGAATACATTTGCCGCAGAGAGCACGAAATCTTCATCAGTGCCCCCCCTATTCTTTTGTAGCGAAAGAACTTACTTCACCGACGAACGAAGCTCAATCCCGCTAAGTGGAGCTACTTATCAATGCATTTGCGGCTAATATTGCCGATTATTCAGTCAACGTTATTTCTCGGCCGTCGAGGACTCGTTATCATGAATTTGTTATATAGCTTTTATCCGCGGGTCCGTCGACCTATTTATGCTTGATTTGTTATTAAAGATCCTGTTAAGAATTCGGGTCGAGGTCAAGAGGCGACTAATGTTGGCGGACCATATCGAACGAAAAACAAGTGGATTGCACTCATTATTTTTAATAGGACAACAGATCCCAACTCGTACAACAATACGTAACTCAAGCAACGCTTCGATTCGCAATTACGGAATTGCCGGGAAATCCGCTCGCCTGAATTCTGCAATAAAATTATTCGTCGGGGTAAATAAGGAAAGACGCGATCGGTAATTGTGAAACACTGACGGGCCTCGCAGCCCCGGGAGCCGGTGTTTTCGCTCTGTAAATCAGAATTTCATTCGAAATGGGCAGAATTGCTTTTTGACGGTCGTATTTTAACAAGCGCGCGGTCGGAAAATACGAGCATCTATGCGTTCTATCTACGCGAGTCCTCTAAAATTCAATTTCTCGGGACCGTAAAATTTGCGTTTTAGCCCGAAAAGAAGCGGCTGAAGAATATTCACGCTGAATTCGCGCGAAGACGCAAAGCATAAAGTTGGCCATGAACATGAATATATTTGTAAAGAGAGCACGCGCTCAAAGCGTGCCGTCAGACGAGATTGGACCACCTGCCAGTTTAACTCGGCTAACTTGTGTAAAGTTCAATTTCAGCCAAAACAAGTTTTCTTTGTTAAAAGAAAGCATTTTAGTAACTAAAATATGCAATACCACTTCCTTTGGCTTCGCTTTCTTCGGCGTACTCTTCATTTTAATTACATTTCTCGGGGAATGGTAAGGCGTCGATGTTTAACGGCGTGTTTACCAAATTTTAAGCAACTGACACAAATCATTACATTTATTAGGACAAGTGATTTGTCGAACAATGAAACGTTTTTTGAAGGCGACACCTTTTTGATTTTCCTGGCGATATTTTAAATTGAACGAACATTATTGTCACCGTTTTGGAGTTAAATATCTTACTGAAGCTTTTATAAATTGAATCAAGATTACGGAATGAAAGAAAATGTAAATAAGTTGAAAACAATTATTTCGTTTTCTCCCAATTTTCGTCTTCACTTATCAAAAACGCCTATATTTCGTTTATTATTAATTTTGTTTAATGACGCTAATTAGTGAGTTAAAAAGTCAATTTTATAAAATCGTTTTCACGGTGCGACAAATATAGTTATCATGAAATTAATCAGACCTTCTGTTCCACGAAAATGAATTGCAGTAATCAAAAACTCATTACCATTCATAGGAACTGCATTTTAATCACTACATCCCGAACAACCAATTTCACATTTTCAAATTTAATTTTTCCGCACGTTATTCCGCTCGATCCATTTTTTTCATTCGTTTCAACGTTGATATGATATTCCATCTCTTCCCGCTTTTTCCCCTGTTTTATTTTTTTATTACAATGCCTTTCTCTTCGTTTTTACATCTTGTTTTAATTACAACTTTATCAATGCTTTCAAATATTTTTCGAAATCTCAGAAAACCTCATTTTTGCAACTTATACGGAAAGGAGGTGGATACGGGAAAATGTAAAGTCAAAAGTAATGTATATATATGAATATATTTAACAAGTAAAAAAGCGTACTATAATTTACTTACAATCTTTTTGTATTATTTTTGTAGAAAGGCTTTACTGATTGCTTGTTGTTTTTGGCAAATTAAAATTATTACGCTAAATTTTCATACTTTCAATTAACCGTAATAAACTTATTATTGTGCAGCTCCGAAATTCATTACGCTGCCTGTTTGAATAAGTTTTATAAGACCTCACGCGATTTACATAATACCGTCTCAACGATGCCGTCGTGAATAAACGAAATTTCGCATAATGCGCCGTTGGTATTAAATGTCATGAAATTATGTTCCGGCTCAAGTTTGGAAATTCGCGCTCGACGTTTTGTACATTTTGCGTATCAACTTACAAAATGTTAAAGTGCGAATTGCAATGTGCCAACAAGCGTGCGAACGAAAATACGAAATTTAGAATGACATTTGGATTCGACCTGTTTCAATTAATTAAGAACAAGTTGCTGAAATTCGCGAAACGGCACGATGATTGGCACATGTCAAAAAGTTTCTTCTCGATAATCATCAAATATTAAATTATATTTTCACACTGCGTGACTAAGATCATAACAATTTTTCTGCAGAAAAGATGACCTTAGTTTGGCGTGATTTAACACCCCTGTAGATATCAGATGAAACGCATGCTATCTTTTACAACTTTATTAAAATAAACTAAATATTTATAATCACACCTCCACTGACCTCGAATCACATATATATACATATATATGTAATTGTGTGGAAATAAAATATTGCCAGCTGGTCTGGTATTAATCTGGCAAAGGTTTGAATCCGAATCGCGAGCCAAACGCATGCCAATCAATGCCAGACTTTTCTTAGCTTCAAAAAAATACGCTATTCCTTGTGTAAAAAAATCAACGTCAATAAATCAATAATTAGTACGACGAAGTAATCAAATTTGATAAGTAAACCGAAAATTAATTTTTATCGATAAATTGAAACGTTTTATTTAACGTGCGCTTCATGTCCGGGTAATTAGTCCGTATTATTTCATGCGATGATTCGAACTAATTCGAGCGGCGTGAAATTTGGTTGATCACATTTTGATGACATAACGCTTTATCGGAAACGATTGTATGAATTGTTGGTAGCAGATATATATTTAACAATAAATGACGGATGCTGTTGGGATTACAAGTGATATGTGCTAGTCTTTAGATTATCGTAAAAAGGTTCGCAAATTTACCTTTTATATTGATACACTATCAGACAATATTGATTAATACTGTCAATTACTGTGATTGAAAATATTTTTGAAACATAACTCGCGCGTTATACATATTTGATGTAATAAAATATTGACGGCTTTGTTTATCATTCGTGAACAATAAAACGAGGTGATGAATAAAATTATAAAATAAATAAAATGCATAATAATAATACAGCTTTTTATTCAGTTTTTATCACAGGTTTCTGTATATTTAAAAAAAAATCTTATTTTACTAATTTCTGAATAATGATATTAATAATACGTGATGGTTATATCCCTAATTTTTTCGTTGTTTTTCTTGATTTTTTGGAGTAGTTTCTACGAAAAAAGACAAAGATGAGGATTGTAATCGCACAAAGATAGAATTCTTTTATCAATCCTCATAGTGCAAATTGAATTTTTCATCACAATTACAAAAAATTACATTATTAATTTACGAGTATTCAGGGTGTTACAAACAATTAGTATTTTTTTTTTATTATTATTAAATGAAAGATATTGAGAACATTCAAACAGTGTTTGATATAACCATATTCGCAGAAAAGAGTATTAAAGGAAACGCACAATTTTAATACAATTTCAATACACATCGTATATCCTTTTGATGCACAATGCAAATAAATTTCATTATTTACTTCATTAACACTTTCATTAACTTCAGTTGGATCATTTCTAAAGTTATCATCACGTTTGACATATTTTGTTTATGCAATAATTTATGTATTTTTTAAAAATTATTTTTCATTGCATTACAAAATGGATATACTCTTTACAATTAATTTTAAAGCGTCTCCAAGTTATTGACTTACTTTTTAATATGTAGCGCAAAATCGTAGTGATACAAAAACTCTTTATCCACACAGCAGATCATAATTGTAATCTACAGAGACCGAGAGAAAAAAATTACTCAATTTCTCCATCAAAAGAATGTTTCGTCCTTCCGTCAACTTATTTTTCTGCAAACGGCGAAAAGGATTGGGGTACGTGATGTCCAAAGCATAATGTTCAAACACTCAACATCGCAACAAATAACCCATTTGCATTTTTTTCTCGATCAACGAAGAAACAACTCGATTTAAAAACGGAACAAGGTCGAAACGGCGCTCAAGTCGAGCGCTGCTTCTAATTTTGCATTAATTCCAATCTTTAATTTTGCATTAATTTGCCATTACGATTCGTCTGGTCGCAAAAAGCCACATCGGAATGTATTACTTAATCCGGTGAATTCGCGCCAGCTCGAAAACACCATTAATTTACAAACCAAGCTCCGGAGCTAATTCCCCCTTTAATTGAGAAAGTGGTCCGAGTCGGAGGTTCATTATTCAGCAGCGCCGTTGGCCGACGGACGCTCAGCTGGGAGAATTTGTCGTCTACGCGCTAACATGCGTTTGAACGACGTTCAATCGACCTCAGAAACGAGCTTTCAGGGACTGCCGTCTGCAGTGGACCGATCAGCACCAACGGATATTACCGCGCTAGACAGCGCTGCTTGTCAGAACCATTGCTAACTAATCTAATTAACCGAATCGCCTTGTCCGACGGCAAACGGTTTATTAATCCAATTGATATTTCGCCAGCGGGTCGTCCTGTAAATAACGTTGTCATTGCGAGAGCATCGTGACATCACCATTTTTAATTTTCTGATACTCAATATGAAAATCAAATTATCCTTTCAGTGAATTTTTTGAAGCCAAAGTTGGTCTTGTCGTTTACCGAAATAATGACTTTGAAAGAATATTGGTAATTGAAAAAAAAAGGATCTAAACAAATTACAGTCATCAGTCATTTTTTTTTTTTTTTTTTTTTTTGTTAGATACGCAGAAAGGAACGAAATTGTAGCGTCTAGAAAATCTTGGTTTTTCTACAAATTTATTGTTTTTATTTCGATTTAAAGCGTCACGTTCGGCAAATAGTTGTGTCACGCAGTTTCTCGCAAACGGTAATGAATAATCCGACTTTTGCAGGTAATTCCATGTCTTTTATATATTTTTCCCGACTATGCGCATTTTCGTTACAGTATTATTCATTATCTTAAGCTGGAAAAAGACTTAAAGTCCATTTTATATTTTGTCAGGAATGTGGGGAAAAACAATTCTGGAGTAAAACAACGTCCCCTCCAATTTTGCGCGTCATTGCGACAGTGTTTGCGCATCCGATGATTAATGACGCGCCGTTCGATCGTCGCTTACTAAGTCGAATAAAAAAAACAGTCATTAGCGTCGGAATTGGGCTTTAAGTGTGTCAAACTCCAGTGAATCCGAACGATTCGAGCCAACATCATTATCTGGTTTTATTTCAACGCGGTCGCTTAATTTTTCATTCCGCGACAATTTCTGCTGAAAAACCAACTCGAACTTAAATTAGACAGAGATCAAGAAGTGTATTTTTCGATATTTCGCGTGCCTTGGAACTTTGGCACAACTTTTGTCGCAATGCAAACTTAATAAACTTCGTTTGCATAAACTCGCCCGCAAAGTTAAACATACCGAACTTGTCTTTGGCGTTCATGCATTTTTTTAAACTTTCGAAATTTTCCGCACGCGACTTACATGTCCAAAACAAACGGCAAAATTTTTGCGGCACTTCTTAAAGCACTCTTAAAAGTCACTAGTAACAAGAAACCTATCATATTGGTTATTTTAATCTCAACTCAGCTTCTAATCTCAACTCTGTTAAGGCAAGTGACAGTTGTCTCGACTCAAGTAAACGTGGTCTTCAATGAACCAAAATTTACTTGCAGAAACTATTCGGTCGGAAGAATATTAAATCATTTTTCGATTTCATTCAAGCGAATTCAGCTTGCTCCGAATGAACTGCTTCAAAAGTGCGAGAGGCTTTGTATTGTTAATTATTTCAACGTAAGTTCGCTCCTTTATTGAAAAGTAATAACCGAAAACAAACCGTCGAATCGCTCAGTCAATATTACTTTTCCATTCGACTCATTAATTAAGTGGCGTTTGCTCTGCGGAAACGTAGCGCTTCGAAGGGCGACTTTTCGAGCGGATCTGAGGGTAGTAATAAAACATATTACCATTTTTATGGCGCGGCCGAAAGGAATCCGGGGTTGGGATAACGGTGGACGAAGTGAAAAAAAGACGGGCGAAAGTAATCGCGAAGAGAAGCGAAATCTGCCGGATAAATTGCGACGGAAGAAGAGAAAGAACGGCGGGCAAATAAGCGCGATGTGGTCGTCTCCGGGCGATTCGGTTTAATCGTCCGGCGGAGTTAATTACACTGACCGGAACCGTTTCGTTTTCCCTCCCGTCAAATTTCCTCGCGCCTTTCAAGGTCCAAAGGATATTCCTCTTCGCGGAATACGCAATAATTAACTCCCTTTTAGAATCTCTCTTCTTTTATTTCGTCCCGCCTTTGTTGACTTTGTTGTTAACTTTCTTTCGCGCATTCGCTACAGTACGATTAATTTTCAATTAAACTTCTGTCCATTATTCGTGTGGATGAGCATACCGGACTAAAGAAACTCCAGGCGCGGTCATTATTGTGACGTTATCGCGTGTTTTCGAAGGGTTGACGATTATTGCGCGTCTTAGTACTATCCTTTCTCTTTTCGCCCAATGTTTTTATCTGAAATGACTTTGATGGCAAAATGGTTGGATAATTTTATGGAAAGTGGAGTTAGAATTTTTGTTCGATAAGAAAGTTCGGGGTTGCAAGTTTTCCAGTTAATATAGCCGGACTACTTTTGCAGGAAATCCTACTATTAATTTTGTTCGTCAATGGTTTGTAGCTGACACTGAGTAATTTAATAAAAAGATGCGTCGCAAATATATCATTGCTAACAATTAACCCTTCAACGGTAAATGAATCGTTGAAAGTGATGTCTTTTTTTGAGCGTTTGTTGTTTCGGAGGTACAATTTGCATAAACAAATTAAAGTAATCTGGTTCTTCCACGTTTCTGGTCTTGATATAAATGAAAGTAAATAATACAGAAAGTTACAATTACGAACTGAAAATTAGTTTTCGTTTTACGATTGAACATGACGATTGAAAGGATAACATTTGTAACATTTATTTTTCCAAGTTAATAACTCGATAATTGTAAAAAAGGAAAGAAAATAGAAGAGGAAAGGTCTTTTTCTTTGTGTAAACGTCGGGACGAAAAAAGAATGTAAATGCAGAAATGGTTTGCATATTAATTATGCTCGCACTTGGTGACACGAGATGAAAAACGGCAACCGCACAATGGTTTCAGCAATGATTTAAATTAGTTCAAGTATCCCGAAAAAAAGGAAACGAGTCAATTCAATGTCCAAGAATTTATCGTTTTGTTCATAAACAATTGTATAACATTTGAGCTTACATTTACGTACAAACGGTTTTACAAACGAGAAAAAAAAATGAGGAGAAGAAGTGAAACGAGTGCGAAAAATTTGTCGGGCGATCGTTTGCTTGTCACTAATTATTGAAGGTGCTAATTATTCTCTTTCCTTCCTTACGCTTTATTCTTAATTTCATACTTCAAACGCAACAAGCGCGCATTCATAAAACACTGTTTCTTATTAATATTTCTAATGACATTTTCCGGTGGAGAACATTGAGTTGTTAAATTAATTCAATAATAAAAACCAATTATTATAGTTTGTCAATTAATAACAGTGTGATGTGATCAATTTAGTTTTATAAAAAAATATTTTTATCATTTATTTGTAACCCTTTACTGGAAATTATGCAAAAATATATAAATAAGTATATATACTTATTTCGTGTAATAGTTACGATGTTAAATAGCTGCCAGTTCTGCAAAATCGTTTGGAATGGAAAAGAGAAAAAATGTTAAAATTGCTGTAATGAAGTGTATTTTGATAAAAATATATGCGTGTATATAATATATAATATATGCATATATAATTGTCAGGATATTGTTCCGAATTCAGGAAAGTCAGTAATATTTTTCTTCCTTCATTTTCGACGTGTGCAAATACACAGTATGCGATAAATATTGAATATGTAGAATGTATTGATTATTGCGTTGTATATACAGTTGTTTATTGAACTTGGCAAATACGAATGAGATTTATCGGTTAATTTCACAAAAGTGCTTCTTTTCAGTTAAATATTAGACATATTAATTTTACTTTTTTTTCTTTTTTTTTTTTTTTTTTAAGCTTTGAAATCAAAATACCTGTTTTTCGTAATTAAAATAATGTACCTTGATTTTCAGACAGCAACGTCAAAATGTTAATTAATATTAAAATTAAATAAAATGATTGTGTAATTTTCGTTTTTAAACCTGATGGATATTTTGCAAAGTTTCTTTAAACAATAGTACTGAATACAAAAAAAATTTTGCATTATTTCTACACTGACGTCATGCAACAATTAATTCTCGGTGTGTTTTGCCAAGAAGATAATTATTTTATTACGTTTTGAATACCAATCCGATGTCTTTTATTTAAAACTAATTGACATTCGAATTCTTTGTGATATAATGTGCAAATTCCTCGTGTTTAAAATAACAAAGAAAATAAAATTATCTTCGATGCATTAGAAATGGAATAATACAAAATTTATTCAACAATGTTGACATGCTTTGTTCCCTTTGAGTCATACTCGAATGTAAACAGCGAAAACGTTAATTGTACTAATTTGTATAATTGTTATATCAGCCGGTGAAATGAGAAATATAAGTTAATGTTCTTAATAACGCCTAACATGAAACTATCTTTTCTAAATGAGTCAATTGATTTCAATTTTTTTTTCTGCACAAATTGCTTTTGTCTATGACCAAGTGAGGAAATTAAGCGTTTATTTAATCGGCTGCAAGGCGGACTTATGATGTTGAGTGTTCGCGCGGAATAGTCGAGTTGGAATTGACGATACTCGGGCAAATGTAGAGAAAGCGACGTGCTCATTGGTCGACGTCACCCACGCAAACATCAGTGAAAACTGGCTTTAAGGTCGCGGACTTTGGACTCTCGGTTTGTCTCCGTCGCTCGTTCGTCCGAGACGCCGTTACATGGCTCCTCTTAAATCTTTATCTTTCGTAAGCGACAGTTGTTTAGCCACGACAAAGAGCCTCCCAATACTTATTCATCTTCATTTAAATGCAGCCGCTTAAATAACGCGCCAGAAGCCTTTTTATTATTATTCTTATTCGTAGACAAACGTCTCGGCGACGAGTTTTGTCGTTCCCTTTCACTTGGCGACGAGTGTAAAAAAGAATTTTCGATTGCTAAATTCGGCCGACGACCAAAGCAAAACGGTCTAGCGTACAGAAAAATCAGTGAACAATTACGTGAAATATTCGGTCTATTTTTACTGCACCGAAGGTTACTTAAATAAAAATGTTTTTGAGACAAAAATATTGACTCAAAAACATTTTTTTCTTTATAACAACTTTTTTTATGAAGAATTAAAAATTGATGTGATTGATATTGAACAGAAGCTATTTCTTGTATTTATCACCAGAAAATAAATTATAATTAGCTTTAGATAACGTGATATTTTCATAAGAAAAAAAAATTTTAAATATATTCTAACATTCGCAAAGCAATTGGACGTCAAAAACTGGAGTTTTTATAAGCTCTTGTTTTTTACTCTTTTTATGCAGAATAACAAAGTTTTGAACATTTTCCAACTTATCCACGGATAATCCTCTATCCTTTATCATCTTATATAAAATTTTTTTATCATCAAAAATGGTATCTCTTCTTAAACCAGGCATTGAATTCGCGAAAAAATTGCTTTGCCCGCGATTTCGCGCAGACTTCCTAAAAGTGGTATCTTGAGAAGTGAATTCCTTTGTTCATTGGCAAAATCTAAAGGATTTCCTTTCGATTTCCTTTGCACGAAAGAACTTTTGTCAAAGGCACTCATGGAAGTGGAATTTATGAGCGCGGGTGTTTAACGGGCAATAATTTAGCACCGAAAAAGAAGCTTCTTATTACATTCTCACGGACAAATAGACATCAAGTTGCTCTCTAATTTCCAAGCGATCTCATCAAGCGGCCGTCAGTCTGATTTGCGTTTTACTGAATTAAAATGATTTCGCAACCCAATTTCTATCAACAATGATTTCACATTACACTTATTAAATTATTTCCCTCAGAATTAAAAATTTACCAACAAAATAGTAATATTTTAAAACAAAATGTTTAAAAAATTGTTAAATATTCGAATATCAATAAAATGTCGTTTTATATTAATCATATTACTATTTTAAAAAAGTACTTTCTTCGCCACAATTTCCACGACTACTCACATTGATTCCCCTTTACATTAACAGATTCACAAAACATTAACACGCCGCGATTAATCGCAACTTAACCGGCCATAAATTCCTTTTCGTTTTATCAATTCGACGTTTCCTTTCAGCTCGCGAGCGCGAAATCTTTTTCCTCGTGGCTCGGCGTCGGAAATAAATTTTCCCTCCGGCTATTTTTCATTCCCGATTGTGGCGCTCGTCGGCGAAGAAAACAAGTGATCTACGAGCGAACGGTTTTCGCGGCGAAACCAACGCCGGCAAAGCGCGAATCGTCGATCGTGCGAGCAAACGCGAGCAATAACGACGCGAGTTGGCAAGTATTTCGCCGAGGCTAGTCGCTTTCGGATTTTCACAGCTCGACCCGACGCTCGACACATATTGCGCTCGCGAGTGATGTATGAAACGGCGCGCGACGCGGGAAATTTCCGCCACCGGTTGAGCGCGCTCGCAAACGTAATCGCATTAATACTATTTATCATAAGCCAGGTTAAACGTCCGCAACTTGCGCCCGAGCGCCTAAGTTTGTCCGCTGCCGGTCTAATGACTGTTTTGCGAGCTTGCGGATATTAACGCCGCGGACTCGCATTTGTTTACAACTTGCCGACCAACTCGTTGCTTTACATAAGTCTTATGGGGCTTTGAAATTGTTCGCTTTGAAAAATTGACCGCCATCGTCGAATGTTAAGTAACTTTGCTTGTAAGCTAAGCTGCAAAGAACGAGGAGGGGGAGGGGGAGGGGGATTGTAATAACACATTTTTGCATCGTATGCGCCGAGTTTGCGAAGTTTCTTTTTCTGGTAATAAAGTTAAACTTTGATCAATTTTAATTATAAAAAAGACAATTTTACGGTTAGATATAAAGTTACAATGTCTTTATTTATGTTTCGTGTAAGCCTAGCCGCTACAAAAAGTTTTTATTATTGTTTTAAGTTAAACAGAATTAAGTTATATAATTCTTTTACGTATACCTTGTGCACGTATAATGAAAATTATTTTACTGAATTTATTATATAGAAGGAATGATAATTGAACAGCTTGAAAATTGGGATTAAATTATTATTATTTAACTGATTTAATTAATCAATATTTAAATGCGATTGAGACCTACAGATATAAAGAAAATAATAGAATAAAATTATTTCGCCCTATAGAATTAATGTAATTAATATTTTCTGAAAATAGAATTTACGTTTGATATTCATCGGAAAGTAAATAATTCATTTATTAAGAAGACTAATTGAACTGTATTGTATAATCAAGGAGTTGCGAAAGTAAAATATTAAATTAATTATGTTTGGTACAAGCATTACGTCTTGAAGTATTTGTATTACATTTCCAAGAAGCTTGGTCTAATTATTTACGTTTTACGAAGCGAGAGTAATTTTACAGTAAATAATAGAAAATAAACGCAACGTTCTAAATAGAAGCTCAGATGTAACTAAAATCACGAGATAATTAAGACTGAAATGCAATACCCATTGCTAATTAAACAACATTTGTTACATAATTCACTGTCTTTTTTTATCGCAATCAAACGCAATAATTGAACTACCAAATCGTAAAAGAATTATTTCGCTCGACTCGCGAATTCAATTTATATAACAATCATAATATCTATAATTTCCTAGCGCAAGGAGATTCTGCTTTACAAACCATTTACTCATATTAAATTGGAAAATCGAGTAGGGGTGAAATCGAATCGACGACCGTAATTAACAAATATATAATTGTATAGTAATTCGAATGCAGAAAGTTTTGAGATTATGTTATGGCGGAAGTTTAATTAACAAGGATACGTGATCTCCATACCACGTGGAGTATTAATCAATTGTTTTAGCAATTTTCTCTGCTTTTCATTAATCCGAGCTGGTGAAATTCGTGGCAACCGTTTGATCGATCGCAAACCATTGAAAAAGACTCAGCGTGTCCCCTTTGTTGACTCGTTCCGTCTAATTAACGGTTTAAGTGCAATTAATTAGTTATTCGTGAAATCGGTAAGATTGCAGTTGACCCAATTGTCGAGCAGGAATGCCCCGTGCGTGGAAGTAACACGTAGCTACCAGGCCGTACTCACCTTCATTCTCATTTATCATGATTATCATTAATTAATAACGTACTAATAAATTTGGAAGCTGACCGAGAATGTCGCAGAGCAAAGGGAAAGCCGTGTCATTATACCGGGGTGTAATGAATAACGCGTAATTCCGTGCGACTGTAATAACGCCGTGTCTTACTACTCCGGATGGTACTTTAAACCCAATAGCCATCTGCGTCTGCTACGCCATTCAACATAAATGCAATTCTATCTGCAAATGTATACCTTTGGTCGAAATAAGGTATGAATTCAACTTGGCTAAGCCCAATAGTATGTTAATGAGTTTTAATTACTATGTTCGATTCGAATGCGTAGAGAACAAAATTTTTCAAAAAAAAAAAAAAAAACGCTTAAACTCATGCCATAATTGCGTTTTGTAAATTGAAATATTTTATATATACACGTGGAAAATAATATTGTACAACATCGATTGAAAATTCTAAGGGAAAATCGTGTGAAATTCGTTTTATATATACATCAATATTTAGATAACAGTTAATTATAATTTTTTAATTCATCAAAACTTTATTAAACAATTTTTTTGATACGTATCTTTCTCAGTGTAACATTTGTTACAAAAATTTCAGCAATATTGTATGACATACAAACATATTTTGAAAAGAAAAAATAAAATTACATCACCATTGAAATCAAGTTATTCCAAACAAATTTAAATAGTTTGATATTTTTTGTTTTTTATTATCGAAGTACTTTGTTCGTCAGTTACATCAAAATCATTTTCATTTTACATAAATAATATTCAAATTTGTTGCCAATAAAATGTCTGCGAAGCCCGTAAATATGTTCCTTTCAACCCAAATGCATTAACAAAGCACATCGACGTACTAAAAACAACTTTTTTAATTTTGCATTTACGCCGACTAATTGCTCTAAAAACAATTAATCCTTCACAATATACCAACACGATATAAACGGCAGTTTATGGGCGTAAACGGGGTTTTACTGTTA
The DNA here is from genome assembly GCA_022817685.1 of Aradophagus sp. ZL-2020. Lineage (NCBI taxonomy): Eukaryota > Metazoa > Arthropoda > Insecta > Hymenoptera > Scelionidae > Aradophagus > Aradophagus sp. ZL-2020. The sequence continues at coordinate 21,009 of JABFOV010001559.1, forward strand.
CGCTGTAAAAAGAGGTATTAATGGCTCGTACGGTTTATGAAAACAGCAGCGGTCTCCCTGTTAGTCGCAAAGCCATTACCTTTAACGGCTTAGCTGAAAATTAATGTATCCGGATCGGTTCGTTGAAATATTCCAAATGAAGACAAAAGTCTTGCGCGGTTTGAAAATTTAAATCCCCGGTAAGTGTAACAAAGTGGAAAATGTGGTTCCCGGGAAATAGATTTTTCATTTAGTGTCAGTGCGCGTACGCCTCCGCGGGGATATTTTGTAGACTTGGAAATTATTGCCGCCCGGCATTCGACTGTTATAAAAGTTGCGTTTGCGCGAAGTTGCTATGACTTCAGAGCCATACCTCCGGTTGCAGAAATAAGGAAAGGGGAGAGGGGGGCAAGAAGAGAGATAATGTCTATAAACTTTTGACGAGGCGGAAGTCCATAAATACCGCGTTTATTCGATACTTCATTTTCTACCTGGCTGAACGTAAATTTATAATTTTCCCTAATTCAGCACACGTTCATCGAGTTGGCATAAACTTAGGGGCCCGTGTCTCGGCTTTGACGTTCGACTTCAAATGTATTACCCCGTTTCGCATTTTCGAGTGATCCACTTATCGGCAACGCGGAATAATTTAATAAGCCGTCTTTCGAGTGTAAGCCGCGCGGCTTTAATGCAGGCCAGATGTAATTTTATCTTCATTCACGCATCACGACACACGCGACGATTTATTAGCTTCGATGTTCGGGACGAAATAAATTCCGGAAGGCTGCGACGCCGATCTGGCAGCGAAGTTTTGGCAAAACTGCATACAAATCACGTGAGCTAATCTATAGAGCGTTATCTCAGGACGCTAGACGGCCGAAATTGATCTCACCTTTTGAAAGGCGCGTTATAATAAATTTAATACGTTGAATATTCGATGAATTTGTGCAATCTTTTATTTATATTTTTAGCACCCTTTCGTATCTATTTTTGCTGAATTAGAAAAAAGACCTAAATCTCGTCTTAAATCAGTTTTTTTTCACTCCGTTTTTGATATCAAAGATAATGATCAATGTTCAATTGCGCGCAAAATAAAAAGAAACGTAAAATTTTTAAAGTGCATTCGGTCTTTTTATTTTTATCATTTTACCATGTCTCCCATTTTATTGCTTTTTTCCATGTTTCACCTGTCTTTTGACGCTTAAAACAGATTTGTGTTGAAAAATGCGCGGAAAATTGCACAAAAAAGGTAAAAAAATGCCAAAACATCGTAAAATATGTAACCATTATTCAAACCGCGAAAATTATTACTGTAATTATTGTAACTCAAAAATTCGCCGCGAAATTCCGGCATTTCGCGAATTTAGGATCCTACTTAAAATTCCTCGGTGGAATTTTAATTAAAAATCCGTTACTTTTAATTGCGATTCTATTGCGTCGTCGTTTCTTCGCCGGCAAATTTCAGCTGAAATTTTGCGAAAAACTCGGAACAAGCCGACCGGAGCTAACAATCGCGCGGCATCGCGATATTTTCCGAACAATTATCAGCGAATTTTCGTTCGTTTTTATTAAAACACTCCGCCGTGAGTTGGCGCCGAACAAAAACCGTCCGCAAAACAAAGCGCTGTTTTCCGTGGTAAAACCCGAGCAATTCAAAAGCCCGCGGTTTCCATTGATTAACTTTTGCTTTGCTTCCCGTTCGTTTACGTACGTTTTTGCTAAAAGACTCGGTTTTGTGCCGAATACAACGTTCAACGAGTGTCTCGCGGAGCAAATGTGCAGCGGACTTTTTTTCCGAAGTCTTTTTGCCCTCCTGCAGTGCCCTCCCCCTGCTTCGCCGTTTTGTTTTTCTTTTGTTCGTTTTCTTTGTTAACAAAACAGTCACGACGTGTCGCGATGAACCGGCACAATGAACGGTAAGTCGCGATGTTTTCCCTTCGACCTACGCACAAAACGTCGACCGACGCTCGTCCGACGAGAAATCACGCGAAAAGATGTCAAGACCGAAAAAAAAGGAGTGATACGTTGTCAAAGAGTTGGTAGACACATCTATATGTCGCGCGCATGAGTTGACAATGAGAAACGCTTACAACGAAAATTGCAAGGTGTCTTTTATCGCCCGACCTTTTATTCCGATCATTATCCCGATGATTGTTTTCGCAATTTCGTTTCAAACTTATTTTCAGTCGAACAAAAAGGTAGCTAATTTTTCTTAACAAATTCCAGTTCACGAGCGGAGAAAAATCGTTTACGCTATTCGCGTGGCTCGTATCCATGTTTCTTTTGTGTTGACGTTAAACGCCGGTCGAAAAATTTTGCAACACAATCGCGAGGGAAAAAAGCGCTCGACCGTTTCTTGCAGCGCCATTTTAATTCTACCTTTTTATAATGCACGTAATTCAGATTTTATACCCATCATTCATTCGTTGTAAATATTGCGTTTAAATTGCATGATGAAATTAATTTATTTACTGCGGATGATTAATATTGCAATTATTTAATTGTATAATGTTTATAATGTTGCACTATTAAGTTTATTCAAACATAGATTACATCCGACAGATTTGTTATTTAATTAAATTTATTTTTGAAGCTTCGATATAATTCTAACGGTTCTACTGTCCGAGAAATTAAAAAAGACGTAAAATATGCCGAAGAAATTTTTGTTGTCTTGGACATTGAACATATCTCAGAAAGGGAAATTTTATATACATAAGACATCAGCAGTTTTTCGAATAATGGTTCTCAATTTTTGGAGGTTCGTTTTATTAGAATAAACTTTGCTCAACCACAACAACAAATCTATACATTGCAAGCTTTGTAAATAAAATTGTTGATCCAATAAGCTCAGACTGGTAATATGTTGACACTTTATTCAGTGCCAGTACCGATTCGTAATAACGTACATAAAGGCACGTTTATGATGAGCATCATTTCCTGTCAAGATGACGCTACGGAAACATTGTACTTCATTTATGGTACCTTCGGCCCCAGGCTAATAATTTTGCGTGACGTGTACAATGTATTCACGCAAATATTCAAAGCAAATATGCGCGACAAAATATTGCCGTTGCGCATGCGCGTGTATCGTCCCGTAATTGCGCCCGAAGGCGATGAATTTTTCGTGCCGAAAAATCCTCTTCGCGTCACTCTTGAAACTGTTTTCCTTCCATTATCGCGTACATTCTGACGATAAACTTGTTGAAATACGACTGGAATTCCGGATCATCCACGCATCGTGTAACTAAAGAAGAATAGAAGTTGTTATCCTAACAAAAAAAAAAAAAAAAAAAAAAAAAAAAAAAAAAAACTTGGAAAGAAAAGAACAACCGGCTCTTAAAAAAAACTGATGCTGCCGAAGATAAGGAGTGGGTCGGATCCGGGGGCATGCGGAATCAGAGTAGAACAAAATAAGTGAGGAGTCAGAGGAGAGTAGCGTGGTCAATAAGATTAATCTGTTTGTCA
>JABFOV010001560.1:0-24443 GCA_022817685.1 Aradophagus sp. ZL-2020
CCATATATGACATAATACTACCTTTATTCGTTTTCTTCTTTACATTTTATGACATGACCGAAAAAAATCAAACACTCTTAAGGTAGTGAAATGTGTATAAGAAATTAAAAAAAAATAAAAAAATTAATAATATTAAAAAAAATAAATAATAAAATTTTTTAAAAAAAATTAATAAAAAAATAAAAATATTATTTTAAAAAAATAAAAATATATTTATTTAATTTATAAAAAATTTGTTTTTTTTTTTTTTTTTTTTTGTAGAATTAACAGAAATAGAAGAAATTGCGGACGCTCCAGATCGTGGAGAAACAACATCGTTAAGCTTCAGTACTGAAAACACGAGCTCATGGCTTCGCGAGCACAACATGGATGCCGACATACACTCTTATGCCAGAGCACGTCTTTTGAGAAGAGATGAATATTTCTTCCGTATTTGGCATTATGCTAAAAAACTATTTCAATAAGCATTTTCAGGATTCCACTTAACGATGAATTTTTGACCTCTTTATAACTTGCTATTACTTTACTTTATTAAACGTATATATTATTTCCACTTTAGAGGCAATGTTCATCACAAAATTTAAAGAACTGATGTTACATAACTTACTGCAATTAACTTTGTTACATACTAAACAGAAAGAGATATATACTTGTTAATAGGTACAAAATATTCCTTATCTAGATTTCGATTAACTTTAGATACAAGGTAAGGTACTGAGCTATTTATTTAAAGTACCAAGCGAGTTTAGTCTAGTCAAAATTATAGATATGTGTAAATGAATTTCCCTATGATGAAATTTATTTTTGAATAAAACTATCAACATTATATTTCAACTATTGTTACAAGCAGTATAAAGAAAACTGCGTCAATTCTCAAAACTACGTTATTGATTCCTACTTTTAATTTAAGATTAAGAATTAAATGTATTGGAACAAAAAAATTGTGATAATGTAGCTCATGAACAACGCAATACCATAATGCATATTTTAAGTAACAATTAAGAAAATTTAAGTATATATATTGCTTGCAATAAATTATATTTATTATTATTGAAAGATATAATATAAAATACTATTCTATAGATATGAATTGTTTATATAACTTATAGACTTAAAAATGCTACATGATGTTGATAATCCGAGACGTAAAATATAGGTGCAAATTAACATCCAATCTAATTATCAATGTCATGTCGTATACTCTACGAATGTTATTTGTTTAGGAATAAAAAATTCAACCAAACAAGAAACTTTGTAATTTTTATAAAACCTCAAATATATAGATATACAATTATTATTTATTGTAGTTGAAATGAATTATATTTTATCGTTTAGGAAGAAACAATTCAAAACTATAAATATTGTTGAATGAATGAAAATTTCAATTATTTTTTATTTTCAACTATTTATTTTTATTTTATTTATTGATTGATGAAAAATTAATTTACATTTTCACGGAAATTGATTCATATGGTTGTGAACAATACTGCATATTTTCTTTATTATGCCGGTTGATATTTTAAGTATTTTTTAATCAATCATGCTTTTAAAATAAAAAAGAAATAATGTATATCTCTCTATTTTTTAAAATCCTTATATTCTTAAAAATGTTAAAAAAAAAATTACAATTTTTAATTTCGATTAAAGATATAAGCATTTGTTTATATTTTTTTTCAGTCATTATTATTTGTCAATTTCACTATTAATTTTTCAATTTAATTATAAATTTAAATTAATTAATTTTTTTAACAACTGCTTAAATTGAACATATGGAGCTAAACAAATAAATATTACGTTAATTTTCTGACTTATTTGACAAACAGTTCACGACAATCGTTATTGAGTTCATCTCTCTTTAGCAGTATTATAAAAAGAGAGAAGGAATATGCAGGAAAGAATATATAAGAATTGGACACATAAAATCGGTAAATAACTTAATTTTATCTCATATACGTTTTAATTATTCACAATAATGCTCAATGTGATTGTCAATATTATTATTTTGATTAAATAGAGATTTTATTCAATTATATCATCAACCGCCAATTTTCGTTCCGACAGTGTTGCCACGCCACCGCCAATACCGCTGCGCCGTCCTTTCACCTAGTACATTTCCCGCCGGTCTGTGCTCTCAGATTCTATATGTTTGTCTTTCTCGCACAAGTTCCTCTCGTTAAAAATACACGCGAGGAACTTTGTGCGTGAAGGACAACACTAAAAATCTGAGAGCACTGCCGCCGGTGCGTCTCAGTGGTCGGTTGGAAGATCTTGATAAGTGATTTCTGGTAACGTTATTATAACGGCGGGAGTGTTCAAGTATTTCGATTACAACGTTTTTCACTGACTTGTGTGTGTTATTCAATCGCTCCAACATTTTTAACGCCAACTTTTTAAACGATTGTTTCGGCTTCGGACAATCTGTGTTTTCGGATCCCCCATCAACAGATTTCTGCTGCTACTTCGCCATGGACCGTTGAAATGCGAGTTTTTGATTCCAATGGATTCATCGCAGTTTAGCACGTCGATGGACAACGAGGGAAAAAAGGTGAGTACATATTTTGTTCCTGTCACCCCATCGTCGAGGGACGTTACTGGTGAGTTTTTTTTATTAAAAAAACATTTGCTTTATCGTTGTTGCCGAAGTTTGATAATCTAAGTAACCCTAGCTATACGTTGCCAATTTTCTAATTAAAATGTGAAATTTACGAATTAAGTCTAGAAACCGGACTAATTTTGACTAATCGAACTGGAGAATTCAGTATTAAAATGAATCTACATTACTAAAATTTATTTTTACTGGTTGAATCTGAAATTTAAAACGGCAGATTCAGTATAACAAAAAAATATGCACTTTTTAATCAAACTCATTCCTAGTGATTCTTTAATAATAAAAATTTGATTTGAAAATTTGAAATAAGAATTTCCTTAATTGGAATAAGTTATTTCCGAAGTAAATTAGGAAGATTCTTGACATAGATTTATTTATAAATTAATTAAGAAATTTCTTAATTGAGCTAGGAAATTTCGGAACAGAAAATTGAGAAATTAAATTTTTTGTTCCGAAATTCCCTAATTCAATTAGGAAATTTCTTAATTAATTTCAAGAAACTTCCTAACTCATTTTGAAAATAACTTTTTCATATAAAAAAATTCCTATTTAAAATGGCACATGCAATATGGCCGACCAATAATTGAAAAATGCATTGCTTTTACTCAAATCGGGTATATAACATAATTTTAGGCTGGAAAGTACAATTCTAATTAGCATCGTACCTTTAGAGTTAAATCTATATAACTACGAATTTAAATTTTATAAGATTAAAATGACGGACAAATTCAAATTTTTTAAAATTGAAAAAGGTAAATAATTTTTCACCAAACTAAATGTATACGGATATTTTAAATTAGTGATTAAGAATTAAAACTTAAAATTAACAAAATTTTAAATGGCTAATCCAAAATAGCGGATTCGTAATTAAAAAATGAATTACATTTAGTCGAATTGTGTACATAAGAGTAATTTGTCTCACAGATCATGATTCTAAACATAATTTTCGAAATAAAAAATGGCGTTCTACAAATCCCAATAGAATTATATATATATTATATACATATTAGGTAGGCATTTATGCCTACCTATTATTTACCTCTTATATGTATAGTATATATACTATAAAACCAGTGAGAACGCAATGAAAATCTCAAAAAATTGTGAAAATGTTTGAAATTTTCCAGAATGATCTAAAATCGATTGGATATTGATTCCTGTACCTCAGGGAGTGTACAGAAGAAGTTTTAAACCGAATGGTCCAGGAATATCCGAAATATAAAAAATTAAGTTTTTTGATTCATGGTTCGTGTGGGTCGAATATAGACCCAACATGAGGCATGAAAATTGACAAAATTTTAAAGTACGCTTTTAGGCTACACTTTTATGTTATTCCGACTTTTTTACCCATCCAAATAGCAAAGTTCAATTTATCTGTTTTCCTAGAAATGGGTAAAGTCATTTGGGATATAATAGTAAATAATCAATCTATTTAATATAAAAGCATTTATTTAAATTAGTATAGTTGTAGAGAACATAATTTTAATATTTTTAAACTAGTATCTACGCGTCGTTGATTTAAAAATTAAATTGTTAACTTTAGTATGTGAATGACAAACGATCAATCACCAGAACCGTCTTTTCAAATTTTTTATAAATTAGTCCAATTAAATTATGTAAATCATAAAATTAATTTCAACTGAAGCTTAATTAGTATCAAAATATATAAAATTTACTGATTGGTATTACGTCGTAGATAACACATTTATTAAAAAAAAACGTTGTGTTATTTTTGATATAAAAATAGATGACAAAATGTATTAAAAAATGTTTCATTTTAGTACGCTGTGATTTCAAGGAATATATAAAAGTTATAATTGTAATTACACGACGTCAATTTTTTATCTTAAATACTAATGATTTTTATTTCAAAATCGAACGAATTTGCTTAGTCATCAAATTACGAAGACGGTTCTTATACGCAGTGACTGTAATATTTTATATTTTTATATATACAAAATAATTTTGAACTTTATTTACGAAAGCTAACGGTATGTACAGTGATCATTATTTATTTTAATAAAAAAAAAAAAAGATTTCAGCAAGTGACAAAATTCCAGCGCAATTTTTTAAGACAATGAATGTGTTAATAAAAGTAAACACTTTCCACTGCTATAATTCCACATCGGCTCAAATAAATTTGAATATACATTGATAAAGGATTTTCCATACTAGAACAAATTATTTCCAAACTATAAACTTAATTATTTTGTTTTTTTCTTTTTTTTGATAATTATAATTAGTATGTCTTTTATAATTAGTATGTTTTCCTTTTTATTAATCATAATTATTTTAATTTTGAACAAGTTGTTCCAACAGAATTCGTTGAATAACTATTTTACATGTTATACTTCTATTCTACATCGACAGTGTTTTATTTCTGTTCAAGAACTTGGAAGAATTACGAATAACACGTTAAATAAAGTAGCTTATCGTAATAGACTAGGTTTGCTCATATTAGAAATTACAAAATGCTTCCATTATGCGGACAATTCTATACAAATAAAATCACAACTTGTTTTCAAGTGCTTGAATAAATAGTGTAACAACTTTACCATTTTAGGCACTATTCTTCTTTTCTGTTTCCATTCTTTTTCTTTCTTTTTTTCTTTTTATACATACTTGTTATATTTTTATTTTCGATTTGTTATGCTTAGTTCTGAATACCGCAAAATGTGAATCAATGTCCGTGTGCAAAACGCTTAATACAATTAAACAATTAATGTTATAAAAAATAAAAGATGTATATCCTCTGTTGACAAATAGTCAAAAGTTCATACATCTTTTGAAGTCATGGGAAAATCAATGCTGTAGCTTCACTTGTATATTAATTATAATTTGTGTTACCGCGTCACTTTTTCCTGAAAGTTTAATCGGTGGTTGCAATTATTACAGTAAAAATTGTAAAAGCCACTTTTATGCACATTAAAGAGGTAAAAATCCCCGAAAAATATATATCAAGATGCATTAATTTATATCTAAACAAATTAAAGATACAATTCACTGTATGAGTGTGACTGTTAATTAATATACATTGAATAAATCCCAGTATTATTGCAAGTGTAAAACAACTTACAACTCGTGAAAGTTAGCTTCTAACGTTATTTCGATACATGTGAGAAATCCTTCATACGTCATCGCATAATCAAGCTGCACTTTTCAATTTTCATGGCACAAAAGTTAATCTTAACATTCTTATACTTGTCTATCGATCTGAGATTCGACGTTGACAAGTTATGGTTTGAGCAACAAAAGTGTCATAATTTAGTTTGAATTTAATTCTCCACTCCACAGCATAAACAACATTGATTCATTATTTATGTCTTTAAATTTGATGTTGCAATGATAAATTCATAAAAATATACATAAATACGTAGAATAACAACGTACTTTATCGAATATTGACTGTACAAATGATATACAAATATCGAACTAAAAAAATGGAAGAAATTAAAATTGCTCGCTTTGTCTAAATGTCTTGTGTAACATAAAAATATTCGATTCCATTTCATTTGTCGCCTTACACAATCTATGTATCACACTATACCTTTTTCGTTTCAAAAATAAATTATTCGTCCATTTTTACCGAATTTCATGTCAATCTACATAATGATCTCTACTTTGATCTGGGTTGTCTTACAATTAAACACTAATTACGTAGTGCTTTTGTCCATATTTTTATCTGTATACATTTATTCAAGTCAAACATTGTAAAAATGTTTGAAGCGCCCGTTAAGGGCCAGAGGATTTCGCTACGCGCGATTCTTTTCGTGTACGTACAACATCTTCTAAGCGTCGAAGGATTCTGCTGTGATTAGCACATAGGTTCAAAAGTTCCATTGAACTTAGTACTTGGGTGTACCAGTTTTGAATGGGGTTAAACGTAGGCCCTTCGCTAGCATCTGAGCTTCGAAGTCACGGTCTTCTTCTTCATACCTGAAACAATCAAGTTCATGAGACTTTTAGTGCTTGCAAAATGTAAAAAATGTCAAATGTTGCAGTGCTTAATTAAAAACTTAAATAATATGATCGCATTTGAATGATATCTTGAAAAACATATCAAACGCGTGTTTAAAAGAATAGTATGTTTCACACATTTTCAGTCACAAACACATTAATAGCATCTATTTGCATTAAAAATAATTTAGAAAAAACGTGCCTATTACAAAATATTTTGATATTCATTCACATAAAAAAATCATAGTTATATTTCATTTACATCATTCACATTATTTATTGTATGCTCTGTTTCATTGCCATCGTTGATTGTCATTTATTAAGCAGTGCACAATGTCAATTTGATGCGAATGTAAAAGTTGATTTATTAAATTAATTAAAAAAGGCAATAAGGTCTATTATTTCAAATTGTTATTTTATGTTTTCATTTGTGATGAATATTTATATGCTTTTAAGAACTGTATCATTACTTTGATTTACATAAACATAACAATAACAGTATGTTTCAAATTATACAAAATAATAATAATAAAACAATCAAACAAAATTTATCGTTTCGTTCTCTATTATATAATATGATTGACTTGACATGTCAATAGTCAAATTCACTAGTTTAATTTATTGTTGAATATTATTACGAAAAATAGTGAAAAATGCTAAAATATAAAATTTTCATAGTACATACTGATTATATTAGAATTCTTGAAATTATAGTTTTATAATTTGCTTAAATGAATAAAGTTTTGTTCGCGTTAATTGTTATCAATGATCAAGAATAATATTTATGAGCTTACCGAATAAACTCAAAGTGCACTGCGCAGAAGTGATAAAGAAAATGAAGCCGTGCGTATTTCTATTACCCTCTGCCCAGTTTTAGCACGTGTATTTTGGATACGTGTTATAAATATTTAATATATATGTCTTGATGATTACATTCATCAATCTTTCTTACTAGATTGACGATAATTGTTTCAGAGTTCCATTATTTATATTTTCAATAAACGTAGTTTATATTTTGTTTAAGTGTTGCAATGTATTTTAGCTGTTCTTGATAGAACATTTTAATATCTTCACATAAAGTTCTAAATATATGTCAAAGTTAATGTTTTAATGGAATATGTAAGCTCTATTCGTTTTTATTCAGAAAGATGAAAAATCTTATTAAATAAAATAATATTAATTATAGTGAAGGAAGTAAATAGAATAAACAAATAATTTTATTTTTTCAAAGAACTCCATGAAACATAAGCGGAATTGCGTTTTTATTTATGTTGATATGAAAATATTTTTGGGAAAATTTAATTCCTAGTATTGTTTTCGGAACGAATATACTGATACACCTTTTTAAGATGAGTATAAGTTTTTTTTTTTTTTTTTTTACATAATAACGCAATTCAAGAGCATTTGCAAACTTAATTATTAGTGAAACCATGTTAATTAATAATTAGTTAGCAAATTTACAATGACTCTTCAATTTCACTTATTCGTAAAAAAGACTATATTTGTTATAAATTTTATTTTAAAAACAAATTATATTAAATAAATTTATCACTTTTTAAGATACTACTAACATATTTTAAATAATAAAATGAAAATTAAATATTGTATAGTAAATGCAACGCAAAATATGCAAACATATTTTGAATATGCAAGTGATACTGAAGAATCATCTTTATAGCGCGTTTGTCATTTTAAAAGTTAACTGAAGATGGCAATGTTTTATTGATTATTTGATGTCATTGGCAAATTATAATGTAAAATACTGAATTTTCTCAAAAAATGAATGATCTTTTTTTGCAATATTTTATCTATGACAGTCAGATGATTTTTTTTTATTTTATAAGGATAATGAATATTTTCATATTTAAAAAATGAATAATTTAATGATATTCAACGTTTGAAAAAACACCTTAAACAGAATACCATCAACCTCAAATACTGTTCCAAATGTCTGCATAAAAAAGAAAGAGATATTAAAATAATTAGGCTTATTTAACACTGAATTCTCAATGAAATAATATAGAAATAACGTACATCAAATGAAGATAATAATAATAAAAAAAATCTATACTAATAGATTGTTAATCATAAATGCATGCAAAGTAAATATTACGTTACAAGGGCGGCAAGTGAATGATTACAGTGCTTGTTCACTTACCGTCCACATTTCGTAACATATATTACGCAACAAATGCACGGTAAGTACAAGTTTATCGAGCCATCAAGCAGGCGAGAAGTAAGCAACTATGTAGAAATACAGGCGATAAGTACTTACTTATCGCACAAGGGTTTACTTACCGCCCGCTTAATGGGACAATAAGTTTGTATTTACCATGTGCATGTCACGTAAAAACATTGATTAATGATTGATTAATAATACATTAACTTCTCACCAATAGCTTAAAACATGCTCATGCTAATTTCCATGCACTGTGTTTGTAAAGTGTAAAAGGAATGATGTTAAGAAATCTCCATTTTACCACGCCAACATCAAGTGAAAAACAACAAAGTTTCCTTATGAAACGCAATGAAAAATTCTGCGAGGTAAAGTGAAAATACGTATGCGATAAATATCACAATTATCACATAAAAATAGGAAAAAGAGGACGAGGGTTCGTTAGAAATGTAAAATCGCGTATTCGGGATTGCGTTTATATTTTTGGAAACAGTGAGTGTTGGGCACGAGGGTCTACGCCACCTTTGTCGGTCTTCTTCCAACAGGGCTATCAGGGAATCTCGTTTGGCAACAATTTCTAGCATTTCGGTTATTATCTCTCCTTCTTTCTTCACGTCCGCCGAAGTCTTCTTCTCATCTGAAACATACGTCAATTAGAGATCATCTTTGATTCATGCAATCACTCTTAATCTAATTTCGCTATGGACAAAAAAAGCGATATTACATTTTTGGAACTTTTTCCATTAATAAAATGTTGGGTCTGAAAATCGCTCTCAAGCATCTTTATAATCACCACCAGTAAGATTCACTTTATGCCCGCTCCCATAATATATGAAATAGCGTACTTGGTCTGTACACACTAGCGCCCTCGGCAGTAATATGTTGTAAATATGTATGTAAATATCATTGATAAAAGTTTGAAGTCATTCTTACTTTCGTCGGCCAAACGGTCTTCAAGTTCATGCTGCAACCTCTCGTGTCGATCTTCAAGTTGTATTTCTTGAGCGCGAACAAGAAGTTCTTTCTCATATCTGTGTAGTTCAGACCTCTCTTTCATTAAATCAAACCATTCCCGTAATAAATCCGCTTCTTCTCTATCTGAGCATTCTATAAAAGAGTGTTTTAATAAAATATTTAGCATTATTCAAAATTTATTATTTTTTGAAATTCGTTTGCTAACTGACGAATGTGACTTACCTCCTTCACCTCTAAGCGCTTTTTCAACACCAACCCCTCGTGTTTCTAATTCTCTTTGCTTAACTTCGGTTTCCTCGAGTTTCCTCTGAATCTCTTGAGCCATTCGTAATCTAAACAATTTTACAATGATTTTCCAATTCAGATATTGCGGTAAAGATGCCATGCAAAATTTTGTAACTATGCAAGTAACATTGTTATTCGTACCTTTTAAGTTGAGCTTGCCTTGCTCGTTTGGCAGTTTTAACTTTACTTGGTATACTATTGCACGACCCTTCCGCAGTTTTATTCATCTGCGATGCTGAGGCAGCTGCGGTTTTCGACTCTTCATCAGATACACTGTTATCTAAAAGTTTTTTTTTTTTTTATATAAATTTATAAATTTATGGCAAAAATAATGATACAATCAAATCTCAATTTTAAAGATAATCACAATGTCAATACTTTGATGATAAAAATGACTGTTATTCTTTGAAACAGTATGTTGTTTCCCAAGTGTACATTTAATTATCAAATTTTATAATAATTTTATTACCAGACGCACGCGTACTTGTAATGGTGTAATTGAGAGGCGGAGGTGGCAGTGGAGGTGCATCTTCGTTGAGAAAACTTCTGGCCAACATCCCTTCACAAATACTTTTTGGTCTCGTATCGGACTTTGTTGCCACTTTGTCGAGCTAAAAACACAGTTTCGTGTGAGGATGCATTTATTTTTCGCAATTCATTCTAATTGGGCAAAACTTTAATGAAAGATAAATTCAAAACTGTAATTTCTGATAAACTGATTATACAATAAAAATATTTTTGAACGATGAATGAGTGAACCAACTCTGGATGTTGATAATGTCTACAGGTAGAAATTAATACACAACTTACTGAGTAACAACACTAGAGGCCAGTATGATGAATTTATTTGCGTAGGCGTGAAGTTATTGAAGTGATTAAGTGCAGGTGGTGATTTTGAAAGTAAACAAAAATTTAATACATGATATTGATTTCAAAAAGAACGACACAAATAAGCTGAAACATGGTGTTACAAAAATTTTCATAAAAATTAATTATAAAGTAATTTGATTTCATTGAATAATTTAGTAATTATTACGTACATGTTTTTTCTTTTGGTATACATTCACACAACATTAATTTAATGAATTTGAGTAAATGATTTTGATCAATTATTTACACACAGTTAACTAATTATACCATCAAAATTTTCTTTAATATTTGATACACAAATCGAATTCAAATTTGACTTTAAACATTCATTTTTGATTTTCTGCAAAAATAAAATGAAAAAGATACATGAATAAGTGAAGGTAATGGATGAATGTATTTGAAAAGCATAACATTGCAATTGTGAGGTTTTAACAATTTTCATGTGATAAGAATTAAAACACCAATAGAAACATTACAAACTCTATGTTTACCACATAATCTTCCCTTCTTTTCCCATAGCATGAACAGACAGAGAAGAATATATTGAAAACGTAAAGTTCTTTCACATGATAAAAAAAGACAAATAAACTTTTTTTCGTAATTTGAAGTCTACTTCTACTCGGTATAAAAGTAACTACTGTGAAAAAACCGTGATTTAACGAATTTATACCAAAATTCGTTCACACAAAGCAAAAACTGAACGGACAGCTCAAATACATAGAACAAAATCACTCAGTTAAAGTAACAACATGATTTACGTATCACGATAATAGCATTACCTTTGACCAATTTATCGAAACTGTATAAAGTATACGAAAAAAAAAAACAGTAAAATAAATTATTGTATGATTTTTGATCTATTCCAATTCACAAAACACACAAAACTAGACAATTTTAGAGTTGGCTAATTATTGCTGATACGTATTGGTACGGTAAATTGCTTACATTTGACACTTCCGAATATGATTTAGACAACTGAAACATCGTAAAGCATAAAAGAAAACTGTTAGAAACGAAAGTCAGTTAAATTATTTTATTTGCATATTTTCATTTTTTATTACTTTTTTGCACTTAAAAACTTTCTTCATATAATGTTAAGATACAAAGTTAGTAGACAAAATTTCTTTTGTTTACTTTAAATCAAATAATTTACATTACTTTAAAAATAATTAAATAACTTATACATCAATTTATAAATAAATTCAAATCTAAAATTATTTTTCCACTTCCAATTATGTAAGGCCAGATTTCAATTAAATCTTAACAATGATTTCAACGACTCCTTGTTACTCTGTTTATGATAAATCAGGCCTATTAATCTTGCTAATTCATCATGTTCAAAATTGTGCTAGAAATCCATTAGAGTGCAATACCTACATTGAGACCAAATGTTTTAATAAGTACTGTAATTATGAAAAGAAAAAAAAAACAAATAAAATATACTAATTCGTTTCTGGCTATAATAATATGTTTTATATGTATAATTTCTGAATGTTTAACATCTTATTACAGGCAGCGGATCTAATGAATTTCTTTCTCAGTTTGTAAATTCTTACACATTAAAAATAAGAAAAATCCGATAGATCTGTTGTAAACCAAAAGACATTATTATTTATACCTTAATTCTGAACTTTGATTTAAGAATTACCTTCAACTTCTCTTTCGATTTTGGTGTCAGCCTGAACATGGACAATTTGTCCTTATTTGTCGTAGGTGAAGTAGGACTATCTTTTCGCTTGAAGAAATCTGACACTGCCTGGATAATGCTCTTTCTTCTTTCGGGATCCTTCGATTTCTTTTTGTCTTTTTTGTGCATTCTTGCTGGATCTTCCACATTTGACAATTCGTCCATCGACTTGGCATTGCCTGCCATCACCTCAAGGTTCATTTTCCTTGCAATCATCTTCACATTGTCCGTGCTCTTGCTGGTCTGTAACTTGTTTGTTTTGCCACTGTTAAAACTGTAATGTCGCGTTTTCGTTTCCAAATCATTCTCCATTTTACGCCTCTCTTCAGCAGACAATTGCCTTTTAACAACCTTCATACGCAACTCCCGCAGCTTGTCCTCAGGACTTAGGCCAAGATCTTCATCGCTCTTCAATCGCGCCCTCTCGCGGGCGTCTTGTTTGGCCTTTTCTGCAGTTTTTCGCGCTTCTTCATGTTTGGTACGTGGGGGCGCTACTGGTGTTTTGAAATCTTCAGGTCTTCTCGCTTCGTTGGGTTGGTTTTTGAAAATAGATAAGGACGGAGATACACGTTGGCCACTGCTCTGGTGATTGTTCTGGTCGACTTCGAACGTCAGGGAGCGCTTGGCATCGGCGAACGTGGTATGGACGGGACTGTTACTTGGTGAAACTATTGACGTGGGCACAAACCGCGTCGGGGTGTACAACTCTGTGTTTGATTTGTTTGGCTTGGTTGTAAAAGACGACGCGCGTGCCGCTCGTTTTGCTTTCTTCTCAGCAGACTTCTGTCTGTGGGCCTCCAGTTTATCCATCAGAAGATCCTGTGTTCGAAGCAAATAATATTAATTTGGATTACTTATTTCTGTACAGAGACGCCGCAATATGAGTATAGTATATGTTTATTTAAGATAGATTATTTTTCTTTGTGTTAATAAAATACCTGTGCGTGTGTCCGAAATTTAGTTAGTGTGGCCAAAAGGTGATAGAATTTTGATATTTGTGATTGTACTTTGGATACTTTTTTAAATTAAGACAATTTTAATTGTTAATGTGAAAAGAAAATGTTAGTTAGCTTTTTTGTAACTTAGATTACATATTATTAGGCATAAATTGAATGTATTTATTTACATCAATTTATTTATTAAATTAATGTAATTGTAATATGAATACAAAAATGTTTGATAACCAAGTAAAATTTAACTTAAAAGTAATTTAATCAACAAAATCCATTTAAAAAATAATTAAATATTAATCAACGATAAATAAATAAAAATAATTAATTAAATAACAATTGCAACAGAATAGTACATTAAATTAATTATAATCGGCGAGTTTTTTTATTTCAATTTTCCATCCTATATCCATATTCTCACAAACATGCATGTCAGCTGAAACCTGAAGAAGTAATAAAAAATAAAACAAACATAAAGCAATTTGTATTTATATAAGAATAAATAAAAAAAATTTTATACATTAAAAAATAAAAGAACCAACTTTATATAAATCAAATAATAATCAAATGCCATGTTTACTCAATTATCTTTTACCTTTAAATTATTAAATCAGTTGTAGATGTTTATCAAAAGAACTTGTGTTAGTATTTTCATACCATTTTTCATGAAATTTATTTGTAGGAAAAAAAAAACAGTAAACATACCTGTATCACATTCTTTTGCTTGCACCTCTCTTTTGTAATTTCTTCAAGCTTCCTTGAAGTTGCCGGAGAATTGAAACTATTTCCCGAATTTAAATCTTGTGTCTTGTTCTCTTCTTCAATAATTTCAGTTGCTCTGTTCTGGATACTTGGTTTTGAATTTTTTCTCTTGGACTTTCGTACATCTATAGAGTCTTTCGCGTTACTAAATTCTGCTATTCTTGACTGTAACCGCTTAACGTATTCCAAGTACTCTGGATTGGCATTGTCTGTGACCTTCGATGTTGCTTTCGGGGTCTCTTGTCCATCCGTAATCGCACGCTCTGGATTAACAGGACTTGCCATAATTGTAGTAAGCTCACTAGTGGTTGTGTCTTCTGTTGGCTCAACAACTAACAGACTGTCCTCCTCCATTTGATTATCCTTATTGACGGAATCAATTACAATCCTTGGTGGACTACACATGTTCGACTTAGAGTCATCTAGTTTTTTATCCTGACAATTATTCGATTCGCCCTTTGCGTCATCTACTACAATGTTAATCTTAACCCCGTTATTGCCTACCAAATCGTCGTCAGAATAAAATTCGTTTTCAATCTCAGTCTTAGCTATCGGGGCACTTAATTTTTCTACTTTTGTCGGACAGGTAGTGCTGACGTTCACGAATTTTACATAGCCTCGGTTCTTAGGCACTGGCGCCACTTCTTGTAAACTATCTAGTAATGATTCATTATCGGTATCCATGTAGACAATGTCGTCACCATTAACCAAGATCATTGACGTGTTGTTGTAGTTCGTAATATTGCTACTGACTGACTGTTGTTGAATTAATGGGACTGTATTGTCTGAGGTTGGAGCAAATCTGTTCTTTCTTGCTGTTGTAGATTCTGAGTTGATATTCAGATCTACATCGTGAAGATCTTCTGCTTCGATAGCTCCACCATCCCGGGCCCACTCGGAAAATTCAGTTTCAGTGTAGGCCGCAGTTGTAACGTCATTTTCAGAATCGTCCATTTTGTTTGAAATTGTTGATATTGCAGATGTAGGGCTACTACAATTGCTTATAATTTTTTTTATATCATCCTGTAAAAGTTTAACATTTCTTAAGCATTACATTATTTGAAATATAATTTATATATTTTTGCTTCAAAACTTTACAAATATGTAAAACAGAAAGTATCAATCTCCAAAAAAAAAAAAAAAAAAACAATTCTAATCTTCAATAAAGTTATATTTCATTACATCCTGATTTTTTGTAATATTGACTATCAATATACTTTACCTGCAATTCCAACTGCTCCAAGTTGTTGTTGAGTGTTTCCACTGCAATTTCCGTGCCCATTTTATTTGTCGTTTTTTCTTCTGATTCTGATAAAAGTATACATTCAATGGAATCTGGCTCGAAACCAGCGTTTGCCTCTTCAGAATCTTTATTCTTATTTGTCTGTTCATCTAGCAACAAATCACCATCCGTACTGTGAATTTGTAATCTCGGTGGGAGCAAATTCACTAAAGCCTGCTCTCTTTCATTTGCTAGTTCTTCAAGATCTTCGTCGCTCGACGACGAGAGTGAATCACTATCCATTTCCGAATCGTCTGAACTGTTCTTCTCTTTTCCTTCTTTATTCTGTTTAGCCCAGTCAACCTGTGGTACAATGATGCTTGTTTCATGTAACGGACTTCTTGGCCGGCAAACGTCCGCATCACCGAGCTTTAAATCATTTCCATTAACATTAGCAACGTCTTCGGCTGATCCTTTTGGCGACTCTAATCTCTCATTGACAACCGATAGACACCTTAGACGATCCATACTTGGTTCAGTCTTAGATTTTAAAATACTTGTTTCCTTCACTAAATCCGGCAAATGTTGCTTTGAGTCTTCTGTACTTTCCACTGAAGCAGTACTATCGAACGGAATGGTTTTCGAGTGGATTAAAGAAGCTGATGACAAGTTGTTGGTTGACAGTGGCGATGCCTGATTACCGCGCAACAAGGATGTGCCCTGAAGGAAGGCCTGCATCGTAGGACTTGGCTCTGGAGCTGGATTTAGCAGCTTCTGATGTTGGGAAATGGAGTCTGTAAGATTTTGAAGTCTTGTATTCACATTAGATGTCGAACCCGATTTAATGACTGACCCACTGCGTGTGGTGCCACCTAGCAAGTAACGTTTTTTCAGCTCAAGCGAGATTTTTGAGGCAATGCCTTCTGTTGAATGAGTGCGATTTAGGGAATAGTCGCCTTTGCGTTGAGGCAGTAAGCGTTGCAAACCAGGCGCCACCTGCTTCTTGCTTTCTCCTACTTCTGCTGTCTGACCGCTAGTTGCACTGTCTGCTAACTCAAGTTTGGAGAACTGTAGTTTCACGCCTGGAGCTTCTTGTTGCTTCTTGTTTGTGACTGAATTACCATTCACAGTCGTAATCACACGGCTTTTCACCTTCACCTTCTTTGGTTCATTATAGTCACCTCGAGTCTTTCGCACGAATCCATCGTTGATCGTGATTTCAGGAATTTCATGCTGAGTAGGTGTTGTTCCGTCATGTTCGAATTCTGAATCTGTCGAAATTTCCGTTGCAGAATTTTCTTCGCTTTCTTCGGAAGAATCTTCGTTCGAAGCCACCTGAAAATTCATGTTCAACATCAGACTTTTACTTTTGAGATTTTATAATAAAATGAAAATCTATAATTAACTTTGTGTGAAAGGTAATCCAATAATATAAGAATTTACCTTAAAATATATATAAAAAAATATATTAGTATGAGTACACGAAAGGTAAAACAGGGTTATTATTCAGTTAAAGCTAATACAGAGAATAAAGGGTATTCCTTATAAGATTATAGTATGGATGATATTCGTTCCTGCGATTAAAATAACACGTGTGTCAACTATATCCACCATATCTTATGGTGACAATGAATAAGAAGTTCAAATGCCAAAATTGCTGAAACAAATCCAGCACTACCGTTAAATACGAAAAGTTACAAAAAAACTTTCATATAACATTCATGATAGTTACGGTGGTAGTACAATGAACTATTCCACAGTTTTAAAATAAATATAGTGATTGTGACTCGCATGCATCTTTTTAAAGTTATTTGCATCAATTTTAACACTGATTTGTTAACTTGAAGTTAATTAATTTGAGTTGAAAAATTTTACAAATGAAAGATTTTAAAAAGATAGAGATTTGAAAAGATAGTATACTTATTATGCACCGTGGTTGCGAAAAATGTTAAAAATTATCAAAAGTATATTACACCAATACACTCACACGTACATGCACGCACACTCACACAAACACACAATGTACGCAAGCGTACCTACATACACACAAAAGTAAAACGTTAAGCAATGAAACAAAGTATTGGCTGGTGGTATCCGAAAGAAATTAATCAATATAAGTGCCAGTGAGTTTAAGCGAAAGCATTGACACACGACAAACGAAATGGTTAATTTCATATTAGTCGAGTAACACTCCATTCAAAAATCTGAATCAATCGTTACCTTTGAGATCGGCTTTCAGGACAGACATAAGAACATTTCATTTCACCATCAGCCATCACTTTCATTTCTTAAAACTTGTACTTTATTCATAACAACTCATACAATAATAATCCTTCAATAATAAAATAATTAATTTAAAAATACGGCGATAATTTAAACATTAAAAAACAACATTATTTATAGCGCTACGAAATGAGACACTTGTCTTTTTGTTTCGATTTGGATTTAAAGGAACCGTGACGATCGAGCTTCCAACTGTTTTTGCCATCGTATTTTCCAGTCTTAATTTCCGTCTTACTTGTAAACTGATTCACGTCGTTAATCGACGATGTCATCGCCTCGTTGAAACTGCACTTTCTTTCTGGCCTCGCGGGAGTCTTGTCGTGACCGACTCCATTAACTTTTTCCGCGACTATTTCTTTTTCGACTACCCGAACTCTTTGAATGTTCTCAACAGACGTCGTTGGCTTCATACAAACGACCTCTGTTTTACAACTATTTCCATTACCCATCGAACCGTTTTTACCAACATAATCGTTTGCGGTGGAAAATGAGGCTGCACGATTGACGAACTTTCTCGGGGGTTTTTTGATCGGCGGTGGCTTTGGCTTTGGCAATTCTACAACGCGGGGCACTATCGCCACTTCTGCTGTCTTCTCAATTTTCTGAATCATCAGTTTGTCATCGAATTGAGTCTGACTTTCGAGTTTCCGGAATTCAGCTTCAATCATCTCATCCTGTATAATTTTATCTATATCTTTGTTTTTTTCTTCTTCATCAACTTTAGTGTCTGCAGGTACAACCTTCTTAGGTGAAACGTTACTGAAATATTTTAACAAGTCTTTACCCATCACCTTCTCTGACACTTTTGGTTTAATATTGAGCTCAACGATCTCTACATCAGTCTCGGTCAAAGGTCGCGATCTCAATTCGATGTTCTTGTTTACAGATTTAGGGGTTTCAAAATATTTGCTCATCTGCAGACGCGCAAACTCTTGCGGCATCTGGCGCAGTTCTTCGTGTGGCTCTTTGTTTTTTACTTTACGTTGACGTACCTCGACCTTCAAGCTCTCAAACGAGTCGAAGATCTCGGGCTTTGGAAATGCAACGCAATCGGCTTTTGCTTCTGCCGGAGGTGTGGGAGCTGTGACCACGACGATTGGAGTGACTTTGACTCGCAACTTGCGCGACTTATGTGAGTCGTCATCCGACGTTATATTACTTGACACAGTTTCATATTGCTGATTAATGTCGGAAATAGATGTTGCCGAAGAATGGCGACTCATTTTTGGCGACGACGTGATCAAGTCCGGCAAATTGTCGTCTGATTTTATTGACGGCTTCAATTCCGACGCGTTACTGGGAATCGCGTCTGGTAAGGACTCGCATCGTTCGATATTACGGTCACTCGCCAGTTTCAATTCCTCAATCAATTCGTTATTAAGCACAGTATTTGATGATTCAACTTTGGGATTTGAATTTGTGTCGGAAACCCCAAGCTTGGTAGCAATGTCAAAATTTGTTTTATCAGCGGAATCGTTAATGGGGACTACGTTATCCGTGTGGTCAAGAAAAATTATTTCATTAGGGTTATTCGATTCTTCTGACAATTTATCTGTGGCGAATAAATTTGAAAAGAATTTCACCTCTGTTTCTGAACCAGAGTCCGTGTCCGAACTACGTGGAGGCACTTTCACCCAAACTTCTTGCTTCCGCAGCTCCCGCGCACGCACATTGTCTTCATCTTCTGTTGCCGTTGCACTTTCCTCTTCTAGAAAACAAAAGTTTTTTTTTCAATATGATATATTAACAATAATACAATTTAAACTAGTAATAACAGTCATCTCAATCAATTTGTAAAAACATACTAATTTATAAACAGGTATGTCTTAATGGCTATATTACCTTCACTGGTGTAATCATCGCTGGAGTCTTCATACTCGTTGCTCCCAGTGTCCGATTGACCAGCATTCGTATATGGTTGAGAATAACGGAGAGTCCAATTTTTCGCTAACTCAAGAGTTCCTTCCTTTGTCAGTGGCTGATCAATGGCTTCTTCATAAACAACATTATCATCGTCCGAATCACTGCAATATAATCAAACGTCAGTAATATTTGAGGACTTACTGTACATATACAAATAAATTATTTTTAGTTTGCAGTAGAACCTCATATCTGATATGTCATCACTAGAACCCATTTCTGCCGCTGATGCACCAAAATTACGATCTGTCCACTCGTCTTCGTCCATCGGACTGCGCGGTTCTTCGGTATCAGAAACTCCGGCCAAATTTTCAAATTCAATTCTTTCTGGCGTTTGACCTCTATCCAGCAAATCAAGTCCGGAAACCCCCTCCTTTGACTAAACAAAAGTGACAACAAATTAATTGTTTTCTATTGGTAGAAAATTCCTCCCCTGTATGCTAAATCGATGTCTGTGAACATCTCTTAATGTCTATGGATTTTAGATATTTAGATGTATACAAAATTAGGCCTAAAGCTATGTCATAAAAAAAACACTGTTTGGCAGGTAATTTACATACACATTAATATAATATACCTGAATTTTCTGTTTCACTTGGCATATTTCTTATCTCGACAATTTGTATTCCTTGTGTTACTTAACTAATGGGATTTTATCCATTTATATTACAATGTAATTTGTTAATTAATTAATTTACAAACAAATTACAAAGTACAACAAACAGCACAAATAAAAAAGAAGGAATTACACTTTTCACTAGAAGGACTACTGAATAGGTAGTTATGATTTCAAGATTAATCGTTAGCTGAGAATCGAAAATTAAATGGGAGTTCAAAATGTGTGGTTGTCTTGTGTTTGTTACTATATAAGGGAATCATTCTTAAAAATAATTACTGGTATTGTTAGTGTTTTAACACGTTTTTCTAAGTGAAAATTTAACAAAGAAAGAAAAAAAACAGTAAAAATAAAATTAAAAAAATTATTTATTCAGTCATTTTTATTTCAATTTATAAAATATTTTTCGAGTACTTTCCCTTACAATTTTTAAAAAGTACAAAAAATAATTATTCAAAATAATTAAATAAAATGATTTAAAGAAATTAAATTAGCGTGCAATTTCTGCAAAACAGTAGTATAAATGTTCATTAATGACAAGAATAACGGAACAATTGATATGCTAAATGAAATAAGCAACAACCAACGTGCCTTTTCTGTCTGTTTCACATGGTTGGGCACATTTAAGTGGATGTTTTCTTTATTCGTTGAAGGGATGTTCGCAGATGGTTTCCTTTCTATTCTCGTCTTCACAGTTCCAGGCATGCCAAAATGTTGAGCGCAATAAAATCTTCCACCGTCCTTCTCTCGGTCGAAAGTATGATGTCCTGAAAAATGACATGTATTATTAAAGTTAAATATAATTCTTTTATTTCTTTCTTTTTTTAATTTAATTTAATTTAAATTATTTAAATTCTTAAATTTTAATTTTTCAGCAAGTCAATTGTAGAAATCATACATTTTATCATAAAATAAAATGTTTACGTATAGAAAACATTATAATATTAGATAGAAGTGAAAATAAAAGTTTAGTAATTCATACTCTACATTTTAAGTGAATAATGATGTTACCAGATTTTGTTTCACTCACCCATTCTTAGCGAAATTGAGCAATATTCACAACGGAAGCAGCCTCGGTGAAAAGACTTTCCTTCGGCACTTAGCTTCTCCATTAAGTACACCGTTTTGTCGCAAAAATGGCATATTTCCGACGCCTTTTGCACCGGAAAGGCTATTGTTGCCTTTGAATTCTATAAACCAAAATGCATTCGTTTTGTAAAGATGCAATCAGTTATCACAATTTAATATTTAAATTAAAGCCAGCATGCCTTTACTCAATTTGTTAATAGAACTTGAATTTAATACAAATTAAAATTTTGATCAGTAGGTCTGCGCGTTAATGGAGACCCAAATAGTGCAAATTCAGAAAATTTCGTAAATCTTTCGTTGAAGCAACATGTCGATTAAATATGAAACGTTAAGGAAAATTAGTAGCAAACTCATGCGATTCTCAAAACAAAGTGTCAAAATGTTTTGATGAAATATTTACGTGGAACGTAATGTACGTTTTTTCTCTCATTCTACTAAAGCTATCATTATTTAAATATACGAATTAAACAACATCTAGTTTCTTTTTGTTTCTGCTTTTAATTAAAGATAATTTCATAATTACCGATTTTTGCACCTTGGGTTCAGCGTCTTGGTTTTTATTGGCAAACTGTTCAGCCATAGCTGATACTTTATTGTGCCCAAGCGCATTACCCTCTTTGATCTTCTTGTCAATGTTCTTGAGGGTATTGTCAAATTCTGCGTACTTACTGTCCGATTCCTTGGCATCCCGACCCTTCTTCTCCATCTTGGTTTGTCGAGCTAAAAACTGAATGAAACATAGAGAAATCTAACTGCGGTTCGTTTACAACATTTAATACTAATTTGATAGCCAACCTGCTCTCGACTCCACTTAGGCACTCTTTCGACTCGGTCGTGTTTTACACCTCGGCCCATCTTGTTCTCTTCAATCTTTTTTTCAATTTCTTTCACGTTCCAGTCCGACTTCTCAATTTTACCTGTTTCATGATAATCGTATTATTAAATAATTTGCAAAAAATTCTGTAAGTCCATATAGTAGTAGATTTCTTTCTTTTCAATTCAGAAATGTACTGTTATCTTTTAATATGAAATTGAATATTAAAATTGAAAAATTAATAATGGAATGAATTTAATTTGATATTGAATTGAAATAAAATTATACCGATAGCTCTAAGAAGATCTTTTGGTTTTTTCTCAGACGACGTTGTTCCTTTGAGTTTATCCTCCATACTTTTGATTCTACCAGAAAATTCCTCATCCATCCCACTTCGATGATGGCCAGCATGCATCTTTGGTTCTCTGTCCTGAAAGTCACACAACCAAGTGAAAATTCGCCTCGCAAATTCAATTATACACACAAAAAAACACAATTATATTATTTAGTTATGTAAAAGTCCTTTTCTTGACTCATGAATCGGTGCACTGAGTGATTAATAAGAGAAACAGTGATACCAAATCAATATCGCATTCAACACAAAAATATTAACACAATAAAAACATCTTGATTTAACAAGGAATTATATTCCATTACATCAGTTATAATAAACGTATATTACATTTATTGTTACGCCGATTCTGAGTTAATCTCACTCACTGCACGCCACACAATTAATTAGTATTTAAATTTACTTCACAGAATGTAATAGATTCATGGTTAATTTGTTTAGTATAAGATAACTTTCGAAAATGAAACTTCATCGATGCATCTTTCGGAAACACTTTGAAAATTAGAAATCATAAATGAAGACGTCAAATGATCAAAGGCAAACAAAACAAGTCAGTTTTAGTCCCACAAAACAGTGTGGACCATGCGAGCATTTTGGTCACACAGACTTTGATAGAAAAGTTGGCTGTTTAACAGAGTAAAAATATTTTTTTGATTTAATTCAACATGTTCCCAAAAGCATGAGATATCATACAGATATCCTGAAGATACCAACGTTATCCTGACGATATCGTAAAATTTGTTTCTTCAAAAATATCCTCAAAACATCACCAGCGTGTAAGTTCATTGCAAGGATATCATTCAAAGCATACATTGTGATATCACAAAGCTATTAGGAAATTTGATAGCGTGTAATTTGGGCACCACACATTGGATTCGAGTCAGCTTGTTGGCTTACTGGATACAGGATTTTCTGCTCTAGATCTTTGACCCTGTCCTTGAAATCAGGGGCCGTTTGGCGGTACAAAAATATCGAGTAATCCTCGAAAGGCTCATCCTTTTCTCTTTTCGCGTTCGCTTGCAGCATTTGCATGCTCTTGTAGAATTGCTGCGTTGCCATTTTCCGCAGATACTGACGCTTCCTCATGCGCTCGACCCGATTCTTTTCTATTTCCTCGAGTCTTTTCTGCCTTTCCTCCTTTACATTCGTTTACAGTTTTATTATACTTCATAAGTGTCGCGCAGGGTTAGAAGATAAAGATGCTCGCGTTAGTAATTGAACCAGGTCGAAGTGGCATCATGAGACGTAAAATGTATGTTAGAATTAAAGCGAGGTGCGATATGATCATTAGACTTATTTTTACTATTTATTTTCTGATTCGTCATTTTGTTTATCGACTTTATTTTCGATCACTTAGAGGGACGTATTTATTAATTTAATTCATGAATATACATTCAACTACTGACAAACATTGATTCAATAACTAACTTTGGTCTTCATGGGGAGGGCACAGTAGAAATTTAAATATCTTCTCGCTTGATCGCAATCGCGACAAGCCCGATGCACGCGAATAGCGATAATACGGTACTCGTTTGACACACGACTGCTTCGATCATCCGCCACCATGACTAGAGCACATTCAATAAGTTATAATTCTTGCATTAGTTTAAGCATCATGTCTCTTTCTCTCTTGAAAAAAAAAAAAAAAAAAAAAAAAAAAAAAAAAAAAAAATTTTATAATAAAAAAAAAAAAAAGAAAAACTTAGAATATAACTATTAAATATAATATACTTTTTTTTTTATAGATTTTTTTTTTTTTTTTTATTTAAATAAAAAAAATAATATAAAAAAATAATAAAATAATACACTTTATTAAATATCGATTATATGTATATTGTTTTGTTATTATGTGATTCGTATTCTTATTTTTATCTCTA